>JAOYMR010000021.1:295104-314163 GCA_025802075.1 Tenebrosternarchus preto
CACACACACACACACACACACACACACACACACACACACACACACACACACACACACACACACACACACACAGCAATCAACATCTAAAAACAATCCGGTTTTGACCAGAGAAGAGCAAACCTGAGCCTTTTGTTAAAGAAGTGCTGAAGCCCTCATCAGAAGGCAGGGGTGACTCACTCTGCAGCGTGGCCAGGGCTTCCTCATCACTGTTCACGATGATGGTCTGCTGTGAGCCACCTGCACGGGCCTTGCGAGGGGGAGGGTCCTGTGTGTGCAGACGCTCCATGTGGAACTTCAGGTGGCCATTCCGGTTAAACCTGAGTGAAACACGTATAGAGAGGCTGAGAAAAAAAAATTGTATTGCACTGCACTGAATTATTGGTATTAATGTCCTGCTTTTTATTTAAACTGAAGCAGACTAGCCTCCAGCTTCAAGTGCATATCTGATTCCCTGTAAAAGTGCTTTTTCACAGCTGAACATTACAGAAACATAGAAGCTCACATTATTACCACGGTAAGTACTGAAGGAATTTAGCTGAAATCTGTTCAACTTTTTGTGCTTTTTGGTGTCCGATAGTGATTGTGTGCCTTTTGGCTCAGTACTATAGTTATAGCATATTGAACTAACTGTCTGTATCAGTCGTGCTTGTTGAACACAGCAGAACACACAGAGCTGGGTCAAGCCCTACCATCTAAATAGGAAATAAACTGTCAACGAGGGCTTCCTCACCTCTGGCCACAGACTTCACATGCGAAAGGCTTCTCATTCGTGTGAGTCATCATATGGCGTCGGAGGTCTTTCTTGTTCTTGGAAGCGAAGCTGCAGTGCGGACATTTGTGAGGCCGTAGGTATGCATGCATGGGCATGTGGGTCTGGAAGGTACAACCAGAGGTCAGCAAGTAACATCAGATCTTTACACTAAAAGATGGTCATCTGATAACCTTAAAACGTTTTTCTTTCTTTCTTTATGGCAAACGGCTGCTGTTGTGCTTGATCTTCAAGAAGAGAACAGGGCCACATTCGTACTTTGACTTCGGGCCAAGAGGGAGCGGTGAAGTCGCAGTCAGGACATTTGAACGTGTTGGGGTCCACGTGCGCCCTCTTGTGGTTCTCCATGTCAGAGCGGCCGTGGAAGGACTCCATGCAGACGCGGCAGGAGAACCGCTTGGGATTGGGCTGCTGGGGCTGGGAGGAGGAGCTCTGTGTGGGAGAGCCTGGGCTCTCACTGCTTAGCTGCAGTGGGGGGAGAGAATGTCAGCATTAGCACAAAAGTTCTAAATTAGCTTAAGTACTGAGATCCTCTATACTGTCTACTTAGTATTCTAATGTTCTCACCTCCACCTGCTGCAGCACTCCATCAGCCAAGCTGGAGCTCAGGTAGAACTTCTCTTTGTGGTTTTTCAGAGGGGTTTGGACAGCAGAGGATTCACTGCTCCCCTCCACGGCTGGAGGATCAACCGCGCTTTCCTCCACGCCGCTGATAAACACATAAAGACGCACACAGGCGTCAACGCAAGACAAAGACCTCAAGTGCAACAGTTTATCAAAACCCACAAAGTTCAGCCATACAGAGACCATTCAGAAGAACACACGAGCAGATCTAAATTCAAGACAGTTCGGCATGTTCGTTTAAACTGAATGGAACGGCAGCGCTGTTGGTATTGGGGATGGGAACTGGCAGTACCTATACGGAGTTCCCGTGCATTGGATCTCCTCAGCGGCCTGCTCCACCACGCTGAACTCACTGCCGCTCTCATAGGCGCTGATGGCGATCTGTGTGAACTCCTGGCTGCCTCCGTCTGCTCCCTCCTCAGGTGCCGCCCCCTCCGCCATCTCAAACGCCTCCTGCACGAGAGTCGTCTCTCCGTTCTCCGACACGTGGAACGTGACCACCTTCTGCGGCTGCGTGGACGAGCCCTGTGCTGCCTGCCCGGCGCCAGGCCACTGGTCAGCCTCCAGGGTCTTGCCGTCTGACTTCAGCACGGCCACCTGGGGAGAATGATGATTACACGCCAGACAATGGGTGAATTGGGACTTCCATTTTCTTACAGTTGAGACAAAATCATTCATAATCATTTGCCAGAAATAGCAGCCAGCACTTTTGTATATCAGATGTCTACAGTGCGTACTTGCAACGAGTTTCCCACCAACTCTCGGGCATTGCTCACGTTCAGGAGCAAGTCCAGTGCATTCTGGGCAGACAGGTCCGAAGACTGAGCTAGAGGATGCAAGATCAACAACAAAATTAGCAATAACCATGGTGTAAGTTTACAATATGGAGTAAACAATTCTGTGCACAACACCAAGGGCTTTCCAAACCTTGCTCATAGATGATGGTGGTGTTTCCCAATGCATCCTGGGACACAGAGGCATTCCCCAAGGACTCAATTGTTTGCAGATCCAAAGGTTCAGAGACCTGTGGAACGAAACCCGGGAAAACCAATTGACACATGCAACAGAGCAGAACCAAACCCCCATCACCATCACCACCACCACCAAAATCAACCTTCTGTGTGACTGCATCTTCCTGATCCCTATCTGACAATCGAATCGCTCGGTCAGGAAACTCACGATGGTGTCCTGCAGCGCCTGGCTCTGGTGCTGCTGTTTGAGCTCCTCGATCTGCTGCAGGGTGAAGAAGGGTCTCCTCCGGCGGCGCACGACCTCCTCGGGGTGCGCCTGGCTCCACTCCTCGAAGGCATCAGGGTGGCGACACTGCATGTGCAGTCTCAGGTTTTTCCTGTGCTTAGTCATGAAGTGGCACATATCGCAGGAGAAGGGCTTCTCCCCTACGGGAACACGAGATGGACCTGCCATTAGTGTAAATCATTACATTTACATTCACATTTATGGCATTTAGCTGACGCCTTTATCCAAAGCGACTTACAATTGTGACTGAATACATCTTGAGCAGTTCAGGGTTAAGTGCCTTGCTCAGGGGCCCAACAGTGGCAACTTGGCAGAGGTGAGGTTTGAACCAGCAACCTTCTGATTACTAGTCAAGTGCCTTTAACCAGTGAGCTACCACTGCCCTCATCACACACCTATGGCTCTGCAGCTATCTGTGAGTACATGTACACAAACATGTACATATTGTGTATATTATGCTTCGGGTGCTCAGTGACTGCATGTATGCTGAAAAAGATTTAAAACACCCTAGTATTGCGAACATAAATAAACTTCAAGCCAGTTAAGGAACAAAGCATTTCCCATCAGGAAGTAATTTTTCAAAATGCAAGTATTCTGCGTAGTTTTTTTTCATCTCACCAGTGTGTTTGATTGCTATGTGAGACACCAGGAAGTCCTCTTTGCTTGTAGAGTACTTGCAGTAGTCGCATTTAAACGGTTTGTCATTGGTGTGGGACAGCTGATGGTTCAGGAGCTGCTTCTTATCACTGCACGTGATCTCACAGAACTCACACTTAAACCTAAAAGTAATGTTTATTACTATAAGTAATGTTTATTACTATAAACAATTTCAGTGAAAATCTATAAGACAAAACGAATGAGATAATTGGAATAATGTTAAGGAGGGCAACTTACATGCTGTTGCCACAGTTTTGGATATGTGTGAGAAGGTGCATCTTGAATGTGTAGCGTTTCTTAAAGGACTTTCCACACTGTAAAACAGACACGTTAAAAATTCTTTTAATTAGACTCCAGACACAGGTTCCCTGACCAAGTGGCTTCCTACATTTGCTTATAGGGATGGATTGGAGATTGAAACACACAATTCATGATAAGTAATTTAAAAACCTTTCTACTCAACACCTGAGCCCAACCTTGGGCCCACAGTATCACATAATCCTATTCTCCCTGAATAATACCATCTCGTTTATCAGAAAACAAACAACAGTGCTAGATGAGATGTTTAGCAGAGCATTACATGTGTGCATTACCTTATCACACATGTGAGGCTTCTCTGTGCTGTGGGTCTTTAAGTGCTGCGTGAGACGCTTCTGCATGGGGTACACGCGGTGGCAGATCGGACACGGGAACTCGGACACTTTCGGAATCTGCGGGGCACCGTCACAAGACTGCCATCGCATGAAAAGCTGACACACGTCGGCCACGTGTCACCTGTACTGTGTTACTCTGTGTGCATCTACGCAGTAGAGCCTGATATTCTGGGGACTGGTGTGGATCTGACTGCACAGAGTTCAGCTGAATATGAATCAGTTTGGTGATAAAAGGTCAAATGTATGCATTGTTATTACACAATAATGCACTGCCATAGACTTCATAAAAATTATAAATAGTAAATCTTACCACATCGGACTTCCTTCTCCTGTGGTGAAAAGTAAAAATAAAAAGACATAAAAGACTCAGAATAAAGATTATTGGCACAGATGTCATGTTACATAGTTACGTTACACATTAAGTTCTATTTACACTATATTTTGAAGCTTTTAGAATTTGGACAAATATATTTCTGAAATCTTACTTGTCTTTGTTGTGAACAGCAGAATGTCGGATCACGTCCTTCCTGTAGACACTCGAGTAATCACAGACTTCACACTTGTATGGCTTGGTGCCTTGGTGGTTGAACATATGTTCCTACAACACATACCAGAGGGGTTAGGTTCAGGCTCAGTAGACGACTCAGTCAGAATGTCTCTCACTTAGAAAAGCTAAACAGATTGATCTGTTTTCACAGTTTTGGGTAAGGAGTAGATGTTTGGGGGGGGGGGGGGAACAAAAGCCTTTTGGACCGTCACACCTTGAGGGATGACCACCGTTTGCAACGGTAACTGCACTTCAAGCACTTAAAATGTTCTGGATCATTGCCCTCATGAGAATCCACATGGAACCGAAGATCTTCTTGAGACAGGAAGCGCGATCCGCAGATCCAGCAGTTATGAGGTCTCAGCAAAGGCTTAAGGGATTTGTAGTATTTGCTTTAAAAAACAATAAAGAAGACACACGGTAGATGAAAGACTTTCTTCATTAGGAAGCTGAGGAATATTTACAATTTAGACATGAAAATGCAAATGCAACTTACTTCCGGTTTAGGAACTTTTTATATTTTTTGCGGAGGAAGCGCTTTGATGGTCGCCCCCTTTTCCTTGGAAAAAATTCATCATCATCTGGGCCTGTGTTTGAAGAGGGGTCTTTGTTCTCTGAATCTGATTGGCTGACACCTGGTTCTGCAGCACACCCATTGGATAATGAAGCTGTTCCACTCTCTTGCCCAGATGAAGTGGCCTCTTCAGGAGGCTGAGAGTCCATCGAGTTGCTCATCTGAGACACAGGTGCTGCTGCTGATTCAAATTAAGATTAAGACATTTTTATAGTCATCATACATGTGTGCAATAAAACTTGATATTTACTGCATAATCATGAAGATGGTGGTTTAGGTTATAAACATAATAATGGAAAATTTTGGCTAATATTCCCTTAAAACAAAAGTCAAACTTTTGCTGAACTTGTTAAAGAAATCATATTGACAGGATGAAGAGAACTGATTATTCCTGCTGTTTTGCTTGTGTGTGATCTAAAGAGCTGTTTGGTTTTGCCTGGGGAAGATCATCAATCAATCTGAAGGCTTCTGCCATGAGTCTCTAATTCACCTTTTTTATCCCCACAAAGGGCACTATGTAGTTTTTCTATGTTATCCTATCCCTTTCGATTCCTAATATCAGTCGGTAAAATATACCATCATAGATTGTTAAAACATTGAGTGTTGCCGGATTAAATGATGCTTGAGAAGTAATTTTTTTTTCAGGCTTCAGGTATAAGTTTCATAACCTCATTTTCCCCTGTGAACAGATATGAAAGCAACAAAGAATGTTTTCTTCATGATGAATCAGTACTCTGCCTTGATACTGACACACAGAAACGCATTAGAAAGCAGTACAGTAATGTGCTGTGGTAAGATTGACTGACCTGTGTAACTCTGGGGGTAAAGAAATTTGCGGGGTGGGCCAACCGTCCGGCGAGGCCGTTTCCGTGACGAAGAGGAGGAAGGGCTAGAGCAGGAGGGAGGGGCTGGCCGATGTACAGGTGCTCTGGGCCTCTGCTGTTCATCTGCTGGGTTATAGTCACTATCCTCTAAAGCAGGAAACAGAAATACATGGTTACAATGGCGTAATAGTGGGAATGCAGTCGAGTGTGTGTAGTGCTCTCTGTAAATACACCAGCACACAGCTGTGGAATGAGAGCGTCATCAGCGAGGTACTAGACAAAGACTTCACCCACCTTCAGGATCATCGATGGCGCCGGCGTCCATAATGTCATCTTCTTCCTCTTCTTGTGGTTCTTCTTTCTTCACTTCGGCGAGTTGTCGGGCCAGCGTCTCCGATTTTCTGGGTCGACCCCGTCCTCGTTTTTTGGGAGGTTCACCTAAGTGACAAACGGCACCGTCAGTGACGAAAACATTTCGAACCCAAAAGAAACAGTAGTTGGCTCAGTCTCTTCACAACTCTCCAGAAGTCTTTTTTTACAGATATGAATAAACTAAAAACATCTTCGGTTTAGAGGATCAACATTTCTATACATCTTTTCTGCTCCAAAATACCTTTCTAGCACAATTTACAGACTTAGATTTTCGGTCCTTACCTGCGGGCTTGAAGTGCTTGTCTCTCATATGGTTAATAAGTGTATCTTTAGACACGCTTTTATATGGGCACATCTTGCATTTGAACTGCTGCACGATGACCACCTCCATCATCTCTTCGAGCTCGGCCAGGTCTGGCGCCCTTTCCCCGGGCCCCGCCGCCACACCAGACTCCACAACAACCGCATCATCCTCCCTGGGTCCTGCTGAGCCGCCCGGCTCGGGCGACCAGCTTCCCGCCACCTCGGGCTCAGGGTGAGCAGAGTAGGTGCCGCTGCTGCTGATGTATGGTCCCGCCTGGCTCTGGCTGCACTCCTCTGGCAGGTGGGAGTCGCCGGCGTCCGCCAGCCCCTCCCTGACTCCACCCGCCCGCTCCGAAGCGGAGACGCGGCCGGGCTCGCCGTCGTCCACGCTGCTGTCGATGTAACGCGAGTGCCGTGGCTCCACGAGGAAGCGCGAGCGAGGGCTGCTCGCCGTGCCGCTGCACTCGGCTGCGTAGCCGCGCAGGGCGTCCTCCGCGTCGTCGTCTGCGGCGTAGCCGGCGAACCGCGACTGCCGTGGCGCCGTGTCCGGCTCTGCTCCGTTGAACTCGATGTAGCGCGCTTCGCCCGTCTGGTCCGGATCATCTCCACCTCCGCTGCACTCCACGTAGCGCGAACGCTCCGGCTGGTCAGGACGGCTGCTGCTGCTGCTACTGCTGCTGCTGCTCCCGTCCTCGTGCTCGGGATAGCCGGAGTGGCCCGGCTGGTCGGGCTGGTCCGGCTCCAGACTGTCCTGTAGGCTTTCCGACAGGTCCGCCTGATCCAGGCATGTAGAGGTGGGTCCGTCGGCCAACGTCTCAATGGCGATACGGCTAGACAGAGCCGAGGAAGACATCTGAGCAACCATGGGGGCTCCTGTGGACAGTAAAGGGCTATGATTTATGGCACACAACTTTTCAAAGGAACGTTACACTCTTCCTTAATTAAAAAGCTAACTGGATTTTATATTTGAAAAGAGTTTCAGACTTTCCAAAAGAGAACTTTTTAATGATGAGAGGTTAGATGGTTCATCAAAGAAAGTGAGATAAAGATGAGAGTAAAGATGCAAGCAAACATGGATTCAAAATGGCTGACCATCATCTGGTCCCTGCAGGATCAAATACTGTGTGGTCTCTGCACTGTCATCATCTGCACTTGTAACTGCAATACACCCTGTAAAACATTAGAAAAGGTTCATCAAAAATTGGAGAACACAAACAAAAATGTCCAAGTCATTACACAGAACAGTATGGTGTCAACTCACTAAACACTATCATACTTAATTATTAATAGAATTGAATAGACATATTTTCCCACCATTCATTATGTCAGGCCCAATGGTGGACTCAATTATCTTGTCAATGGCAGAGCCCAGGTCTGAAGAGGTGGAAGCTGTTGAGTCAGAAACAATCATCCCTCCCTCAGATGCAGCGCTGGAATGCACTAGGACCTGGGCAGACTCAGACACCAAGACTGACTGGGTCACCGTGGACACACTGGAGACGCTCGTTGACTGGGCAACAGAGGAGGAATCTGGAAGGTGGACCCCTCGCACATCTGTACTGGAGCTTGTTTCAGGGATAAAGACCTATAACAAAAACACCACCTTGGTCATGACAAATAAATGATTAGGTTGGAAACAGTCAGCTGACACAGGTTACCATTATAGAAACACAAACAAAGACAGCTTTTCCTACCACAAGGCCCTCTGAGCTCTGTCCAACATGACAGTCAGACTCCGGTGCCTGGGCTGGCAGAGTCGCTGTGTCACTGCTGTCAGCAGACATGGCCTCCGATGACTCCATACCCATGCCGCTCTCAGAGGGCTCCTCCATCCCTGAATGACCCACATCACTGCTGCTCTCCACTTCAATCTCCTCCGAATCCATATCAGCTCAGGGGGTGTTCTTGTTTGGGCAATGTCTACATAGCATAGTTGAAATATTTACAGTATGACCCAAAAAGCAAAAAAACACAGGTGGGTAGAGACATTTATGGTTATACTTGGGATGGAAATTATATAAATATTTAATAAAATATTTTCTTTTAATATTGCACATGTAGCTATCCACTGAATTACCAGTTTAATTGGCACACATCCTTCTTCTAGCTGTACCTATAGGCCAACACACACATTATATATATATTATATATATATATATATAACAAACCACACACGTGAAAATTTGTCTCACCTTCAGTATACATTTATATAGTTTGTGTGAACCATATGTAGACATTGTATAGCATGGATGGATGGAAACACCATCCGGTTAATACCCAACTATGTCATTTATGCAAAGCCAGTAAAGACAGACAACCTACACAAGGGTGTAGAACTCCAGCAGTCACCTGTTTCAGAGTACAAGGACTGGAGGGGGTAGTGGATTACAATATTCCAATTGACAGTAAAATGCATGGCAGCCTGTTAGACTGTTATTGAGTAAGTACTCAGTATCATTCAACAATCTCTACCGAGAGTGCTATTAAAACATGCTGGATTGAATGATCAGTTTTACTCATGAACTTTAACAATCGCCAGTCGGGTATTTGGGTAGTTTGGGTAAAACAAATTGCAGTTTAAGTAAAAGTTTGATTAGGTCAACATGACAGAATTACACTAGATTTTTTAAAATAGTTCAGAAAGTAATAGTCACAAAACACATCGAGAAACTTCCAAATGAAAAAAATGATTTTATTACGTCTCGGAAAAAGTCCGCATCCAACACAATGTTAAACAAAGACGACCCCTACTTATGAGATTTACGTTGTTAGCCAATTACTTAGCTAGTTAGCTTTGTCAGGTTCAGTGGGAAATTTGTAACTAAGGTTAGGTAGCTAGCGACGATGCTAACCTTGCTGTAAACATCACTAGCTAGCTGGTGAATTATACCAGCACAGGGTAATTTCATACTTGTCGCTGCATGTTTTTTGTGTATATGTGACAGCTATCTAAAACTGGCATATCATGATTACGGCCTCACATTATATCGCTGAGTAGTCAGTGAGACCAGCATACGAGAGCTTTTTTTTTTGCTTGGCACGACCGTACTGTGCAAGGACAACCAGAAGGCCATATTATGGCTTAATATCTTACGTAACGCTCGTCGAATCGTTAAAAGTTGTTTATTTGAACATGCTGCACACAATTTAGCCCAGCTACTGCTAACGAACGCATGTCGTAATTTAAACAAGACGAGCTGCCCTCCCTCCTGCCTGCTGCGTAACGCCATTTTCATGCCGTGCTATAATTTTCCACTCAGGCAATGTGAAAAACTGCTTAGGGACCTCGAGGGCCTACACATTGAGACAGACCGCCCGAATTTCGTCCCTGAGAAAAATAAAAGTAAACATTCAGACAAACAGTTTACTCCAAATAATTTTCTTACCGCGAACACCTTTCTTGTTTGTTTTCCTTGTGATTGATGCGCTGATATAAATACGTATTTGTAACCGATACTTGCGAATGCTTTCTAGTCGGGCGCCATCAATATCTCCTCGCTTCCTGTTTCATCAGACCGGATCCCATTTATTTGAGGGAGAGATGACCAAACGGTGCATTCCTCGGTGTTTTAGTATTTTAGTTTAAATATTTTTTAAACTAAAGTAAATAAAGATTTGAATCAGTTGAGGGAATATTAAATGCTAGGAAACGGTTAAAGTAATGTTAAAAGAAAATCGTTGAATGATATGTTAAAATGAAGGACTATTATTCTCTAAGGTTGATACTCTTTTTGGCGGATTAATATGAGTGTAAAAGTAAGCGGATAGTTGGATAAAAAAACATAGCTAAAAGCTATATAACGAAAGACCTGTTCTCGTCGTAATTATGCAGACTAATCAAAATGAAATCACTTTATTAGCATATCTGTTAAATACGCAGTGTGCAGCTGTGTATGTAGCCGTTATTAATATTTATTTAAACAGTAACCTAATCGGTAATACAGCGCAGGCTAACCACCTACAAGAACTCGACAGCATTAGCTAGCTACCTTACCTAGTCACTAGTCACTTTATTAGTTACACCTATCTTAACTATTTATAGATGCATTTTATGGATGCATTGCAGACGGTAGCTCATTTGTTCATCAGCCACCTCCACCCGTGCAGTTTTTTAAACACAATCACTGCAGACCAGATATTATTTGTGTGGCAGAGCCTTCCCTACATATTTGGAGCTTATGCAAGTTCATTAGGCTTAGCAGTATGTGCTGGGGTTTCTATACGTGTCTGTCACTGTGTTGTTGAGATTGGTCAGCCATCCTAAAATAACCACAGTAATCCTTTGGATAGATACTAACGACTGGTGCAGGACTAACAGAGGCTGTGCATGGCGACAAATGGGGACTTTAAATCCTACACCAGTGTATTACTAATATAAAGTAGGCCTAGCTGGTGAGTGTAGTGTTTGAGCCTCCTTTATTTGGAGTTTTCTCATGCATCAGCTTCTGTATTTTAACTGTAAAATACTATTGTATGTTTTGTTTTGACGAAGCTGTTCAAAAAGGCAAATCTTTAAATTGTGTATATCAATTGTATGTATATATAAAATCATAAATTAGTCATAAATATATTGTATGTATAAGACAAGAACTATTCTCTGCTTATCTTAATGTTGCGGTTCAGATTATTAATGATCAGTGAAAAATACAAACTACTCACAACCAGTTTTCAAATGTTTTATAAATACAGATATTTATATTAATTTGATGTTCTGAGATCACTTTTGGTTAATGGAACAAATAATAAGATTTGTTCATTTTGATATGGCGAGGTCATGATGTGTTATCTTTTAATTTATCATTTTATTTTAAACTTTCTGAAAATTATACGGGATTCAGTGTTATAAGTTAATAAACCCAGATGATTACTACACAGCAATTTAATTATGCAAAGATTTGTAGAGTTATTAGTATCATGTTCCACCCATGGTTCAGTGTATGGGCCAATAAATTGGGCCTGATTAAATTTTACAATTTCTTTCTCATTTTGTTTTTACGTTTCCTCATCCACCCTTTTATAATGTCTTTCTTATAATTAACTTACTCACAGCAGTCACATATGTGACCCTCTTAAGGATGTGAAGAATTACCTTACTGATGTGTCCAGTGTACTATTTGCTGATGCCTGTGCTTCAGTAAGAAAGTTGTTGTATCATGACTATATGGCCTTTTAAGATTCTAAGGCAAACTGGATTTAAGTGTACTAGTTGAGTAATTGTGATCTTGGTGTGGCATGGTTGTGTATGGTTCTAAGTGATCAGTTTAAGATTCCAGGATTTATATATTGAATGTTAATTTTTGTGAAAATTCAAGCTATTGATTTGAAACTAAACATTTTAACAAATGGTGTGACAAAATATTTCACTTAAACACATGAAGAAATACAAATTATTTAATTATTCATATGACAAAATACTAATGATTTACATAAATAAATTAAACAACTGGGAAATGTTCACATGTGCAAATTTGGCTATAAGGCAATAAAAATACAAACACAAACATTTTAACATCATACATTAAACGATTACAACCTTATCTGCCAAGTCATCTTTTGCTCCAGGCAAAGATTTCTTTCTTAATTACAGGGAAACAAGTTTGTCTTTTAATGCTACTTAACTTAATGTTCAAATATACTTTTTATTAACTGTAAAATGTATGATGTCTATTCTTTCAGCAATACTGTAACTTCTTATATTAAACACACACACATTTGGGACAGATTTGCAGTCCCAGTCATATGTGCTGGTCCTGGTGATGTAATAATTATAAAGGACTCCGATTCAGTAGTCGGAACAAGTCGGAACAGATTCAGTAGTCGGAACAAGTCAGGAGGTCATACTTCACATATCCAACTCTGTCCACCTGCTGCTTGGTGTTCATTCTCCAGTAGAACCTTTCTCGGCAGAAGTAGTAGAGCCCTGAAATTATACCGATAATAAATGAATAGAAAGCCTAATTGGTGACCGATTAAAAAGGGTGACAGATCAGAACTAATTCATAGTTAGGCATTTAATTATTGCTTGTGACAAGGAACACACTGACCTTCAGACTCTGACTACGAAGAAAAAGAATCTTACCCTTGTAAAGGAACACATCGTGGGAATCAACCGGAACCCCACCAAAGACTTGATCAGTGACGCGAGGGTATCCCTTATCTATTTGCTGAGTTTTCATATCCAGCCTGAGAGGACAAGGGACAAGAGGAATTGTGTTCACCTTGTTTTTAGCCAATGTGTGTGGCGGACAAAGCTGAAAATCGTACAGGCTTTGTTGATGCTGCTTGTTTGAAAATATATTCTCTAAACATCTTCAGAAAAAATCTTACCTCCAGAAACGATCTCCACTAAACAGAAGCACCTTGCTTTTTCCTTTTTGCAGAGCTCCCTCTACATGCTGCAAATTGCTAGGCAAGCCTAGTTTCTGAAATTTTCGTGGCCCTACTACTTGGTTTCCACTGTATACCCAAAACTGAGTCTCTGAGGATAAGAAAAAAAAACAGAAAATTCAGCTGTGAATTATAATTAGGCAGTTATGTCTTTATGACAAATTATCTGAATTAGCTGTTACCTGCGAAGAAGTAGATGTTTTTGGTAAGTTTGTCCTCAAAAGCAGTGTCAATCTTGGCTGGCAGGGCAGGCCATCTCTCGGCGATCAGGAAAGGGCCTTTGTGTTTTTCATCACCTTTATTTGATGATGTCCAGTAGTACCTAACCATGATGGTTACATTTTTTTTTCAGTAAGACATTGATTCATTTTTTTGTGACTAAAATGCAGGCATTAAGTATACTTGGAACTGTACCAACACTAAGCAACTCATACAGCAGTAGGATACAAGCTACTGGTGCTTACCCATCTTTGAAGAAATGAAGCACTCCCTGGATCTCAGTGATCGTGTCAAATTTGTCCACTTGGCATGCGTCCACTGAGGGGATCACAGGTGTAATCACAGAGTTGGTGGGCTCTGGCATTTGATCTGTTGGTTCCGGAGTAAAAACTGAAGATGATGTAGTGGTTGTGGACGTGGGAGGAGTGGGATCAGGGCCTGTCTTGGGTCCTGTATTTGGCAAAAGATAGAAATTCTTATGCTATTTAAGCACAAAGGTTGGACCAAACATGCTTCTTCATTGTCTCAAGATGTTTCACTTCTCTAAAATGATGTAGATAAATTTTCTCCTTGATTTCTACTTCAAATCTAAAATTGTCAAAACTACATTTACATAATATCTTATAAGTCAGTAATCCTGACCCATTAACTGATTGATCATACCATAGAGATACTGAATGCCATCAATGTCATCCTGATTCAGAGAGAAACGTGCTACATATTTGTACATGGGAAACATCAGGGCATCCTGAATATTGGAGTGATCCAGACCCAGGGCATGTCCAAACTCATGGGCTGCCACAAGGAACAGACTGTATCCTGTAAGATAATGGGATAGAAATAATGGGTACACATAGATCTACAGTAATTGTGTCGTGTAGCTATGTAACCTGCCAAGAGGTTAAAAAAGAGGCAAAGCCACTTACCATTATCTGGGCAAAATCCCCATTTTTTGTCCGTTTCATAGTTGCTGGTTGTGGCGCACCACAGTTTTCCATCATTGCGGCCATCACTCGTGCAGGAAGTGTATGTCTTGCCCATAAAGTTGAAAGGGAACTCGCACGGATCACCCTCAGAGTTTCCACCAATCACAGCAGTATCTGTGGATAATGATACACTGAAAGTCAGCTGGATGATGGAGCCATTGCTTTGAGCGACTTGACAGAATATCTGGTTTTTAAAAGCTGGCTTGGCATATCTGGTGCATACAAATCTGAGGCAGTGAAAGGGAACTGGGATTGACAGGTTTAAAGGCCCTCACCTTGGCTGGGACAGAACCCAAATTTTTTGTCCGTGTCAAAGTTAGCAGTAGTAGCACACCAGCGATACCCATCAGTGCGTCCTTCAGTGGTGCACTTGTTATATGTTTTTCCGTTAAAAACGAACGGGAAGACACATTTTGCACCATCACTGTTCCCATCGAATGTGAACAAGACTGTGGAGACAGAGTGACAAGCTCAGTACATTGATGGTCTCATGTACACGTAAAGGAGGACTTTCAGATCCTGCAGAAGGAAAGTGAACTTACGCTCACTAGGACAGAAACCAAATTTCTTGTCTTTGTCATAGTTGGCAGTGGTAGAACACCAAGGCAGACCATCAGTGCGGCCTTTGGTTGTGCAGGAAGAGTAGGAACTCCCGTCAAAACTGAAAGGGAAGTGACACAGGGCTCCCTCTGCATTGCCGTAACGAGTCTTAACAACTGAAAGAAAAACATGGATCCATGTTTACATGACACTCAAAATTTTATTCAAGTGCATACGTTAATATATAATCAAGCCTCTAGAGGGAGCTGTGGTTCTAGATTTTGCCTTTTCTGGAGCACTTGTTGCATGGTCGTCGATAATAAGGTCATGGTAGCATTTACATTTGGCATATTTTAATTACTTTTGAAAGTTAGAGGGAAAATACTCATGAGTCACTCTCACCTGGTCCTTTGCCAAGAGTCCAGTATTCATCATCATCAAAGTGGGCATCCCCCTGGAGCCCCTCACCTGGGGGATAAGCATGTGCCAGAAGACCGTCTTTCCCATCAAATGGATAGGGATCTCCGTGATCTGGAACACAAGCACTTGATTAAAAAAAATAATAATAATTTCCCAGATGTCATGCCATAATGGGTATCATACCAGGACTGCCTATCTAGTCCAGGACAAAGCCCCCCCAAAAAACTATATTTGCTCCTGAACTGTATAAAATGTTTAAGCATTTCAAATTGTCGAGTATCCAGGTAAATTGGAATGGGACACAGGCAGCCTGCTTAAAGAAACAAAAAGGATCTGTGGGCACTAGAGGTTTTGAGTTTTGAGTAGCTGGTTGAAATATTCACCATGTCATGATCCTAACTCACCTGCTTTGCCGAATGAGATCATGATATCAGCAGTGCCTTCATAGAGACGAGTAAAAGTTAGAGGGGTCACGTCACTCCAGACCTTGAAGGCTCTGGCAAAGGCATCATCGATAAGGGAGGCTTCCATGTCTGGAGAGTAATTCAGGATCCTGCAGAGGAAAACAATGCAGACAAGGCTGAGCTCATCGTCTGCCACTGTCTTTGGCGGAATACGGCTGATGTGTGATGTTGTGGGCAATCATTTCACATCCTTCGAATAACTCTCCTCATAATTAACTATGAGGGATAACTAACTACCTGTGAAAGATATTACTGAACAGCACTGGTTTACTCATGGTCTGCTGATGCATTTCTAATACAGTCACTGCTGCTGTTCATAAATGATCATTTGTATTTACAGGTGAGGGGAAATTCTACCCCAGTACAAGTTTCATATTTTGATAAGCAGTGGAAAAACATGGAGGGAAATTCTAAAACTAACATTCAACAGATGTTCTCACCTGTATGTAACGTCACTGTGATCCCACTTTAGGTCTCCTGCGAAGGTCTGGTAGTTGCGGATGTCAGGCACCCCACAGCGAGGCTGCTTCATGGCATTGACTGTGGCTTGATCCAGCGTCCCAGTCTCCTCCAGCCCAAACTGTCTCTGCATCCTCTTCAGAGCTTTGGAGGTGGACACTACTGGCTGCAGTCCACTCTTATCCTGAGTCTCCATATAACCATAACGTTTCAGGTAGTTCTGGAAGCAGAAAAAAAATTGTTAAACTGGTAGTTTGGGGTGTCAGGTCGTAAGAAAACAGAGATGAATGTTAATGTGGTTCATTTTACAGCATCCAACTTTACACTGAAGCAAAAATAATTCATGAACAACTACATGTTTCTGATGATGGTGTTCAGCTTACAGAAAAAAGGCAAAGCACATGAAAGAACATGAGAAATACTTACTTTAGCCAAATCTGTATCTGACATGTTTTTGATTACATCCCCAGGAAAGTTCACAGAGACATACCCTTTTGGAATTGCACGGCACCATACACTTAAAGCACAGGTCCCAATGACCACAAGTGCTATCACACTAATTCTCATAGTGAGAACTTTAAAAGACTTTAAAAAACTTTAAAACAAAACAAATGCTTCTTGATGAAGCTACCGGTGAGGCTACCAGACTGTCAGTCACAAAGCTTTAGCAGGGTTTTCTTCTGTCCTTTTCTTTTGGCTGTTCTTGCTCTTTGTCTACCCTTGAGAGTCTGCTCCCTAATATATAGCCCTAACAAGGATTAGCTCACTCTGCCTCACCCCCTATCTGTCACTTTAGCCCTCCCACATGCAGAGCAATGTGTGTTTGTGTGGGTGGAAGTGTAAGAGTGTGTGTGTGTGTGTGTTTTAAATACTCTTCCATTTATAGCAAGAATGGGGAATTCCATGAAAGGCACTTTGTTACAAAGATAGAATGGATTCATACATTCATACATTACAGTATTGTTGACTTTTCTGTCAATCAAAAATTGACTTTGTATTTAGATAGTAATGTAGTCTTTATTATCCTCATAATTCTCATAAATAATGTGCATATTGTAATTAATAATATCAGTTATTACATACATGGGAGGAATTATGAATGTGAACAAAAAATCTATAAACACAACAAAAAAAATGTGGCAGACAAAACTCCACATTGAAAAAAACATTAAAAGAGAGTTTTTTTTTCAGCAATATAGAAATTGTTCCCTAATATGAATGAAGAACATTTGTGTCACTGGTGATCATCACAGTTACCGTAGACGCTTCCGGTTGTGATTGTGAAACCCAGCATTTTCTTTTCTCACTATTTTTCCCAGACATGTTTTTAGCTGGCAGGTAGTTATAGAAAACTACAACCATATACCTATATAACAGAATGGGAATTTTCCTGCAAATCGATGTTTTGGAATATGTTCAGGAATGTGCTTTTTTTTTTTTTTTATTGAAACCCATCACTGCAGTACCAAATGAAAATGATGTAATTTACTACAACATATTTACAGAAATATTGATACATATTTATATAAATTTACTTAATTATATTGTAATTAATTTGCAATTTTGATGTCACAACTTTATGAAAAAGCCACGTCCATTAAGAGTTCTCACTGGATCACCAGCAGAAATGTTTTGTTTTTTTTTTTACCAGTTGAAACAACATCCAGTGACACTAATGTCTCTGCTTATTACATAATCATTGTACACAAATCATTCTCCACAACTCCTGGCTTCTCTGGTGACATTTAGAGCTTGTTTTTCATAAAATCTTATTTAATCTTTAACTTCAAATGTAAAGAAAAGTGAAGTGTTATTCACTAAATCTAGTTTTAATATAGACTCAGGGTGCATTGTGATCACATTTTCACTTACCTTACGTACCTAAAGCACAGATAAATGTGCACTTCCATATACACTTGATGTAAACTATTTGATAGTGGGCATCTGATATCTAAGGCAAGAAAACATGTATCTTGTGGAAAATCAGCATGCCATTCACTGACAGCTGAACTGAACTGTGAATTATTCTAATGACTAAATACATGATTTAATATGTTATGGTAGTCTGATAACAAGACTGTTAAACTCTGCTTAGACTTGCTTATTAGACATATAAAGAAATCGAACAGTTACCAGCAAGCTCTGAGTCATTTTGATTGGCTGTCTGTTCCGGTTGCTTCCGGTTACGTGTTTCCTCTGTGATACACTTTTGAAAGTAGCACTGTCACACCAGCCAATATGTGGCTGATGGTGTAAGTCCAGGAAGCAATATCTGCTACGGACATGGTGAGGTAAGTCTGTGGTTGATGCTGTTGGGTGTGGGTGTGTACTGGGAGGAGGAAGGTGGCAGGTTCTTGCTGAAGAGGTGCTGAGAAACGGGATGTTGACTAACATGGTCATTAAATTCTGAATGTGGCAAAAAATTGCTTAAGTGGGACTTTCCCCCCTCCATTTGCACAAGTGTAGCACTACATCAGCCGGACCACGGCATCCTGTCTATTGCTGACCCATTTAAGATATCTCGAGAAATCCAGTCTGTGCCAGATTGAACAGGAATGAACCTTTTTAATCTTTCCACTTATCCAAACTGAAGCCCATGTACTATACAGCTGAAAATGCCATTTGACTTCATGTTGAACAGCATGAAAAGTTTTACTGTGATGTTTTAGGATTTGTTTCATTACTGTTAGCTATCTTGCAAAGAAGACATCCATTAGGATCCAAGCAATCAAGAAAATGTGGAGTTGCATCAGTTGTAACTAACTGGTCCAGCTGCACAAGCCAGGATGTCACTGTATGTCTGTTAAATCTGTATATATGATCTTGTGTGTTAAACATGTTATACACTGGTGATCAAAATTAGAGAACAATGTATGAACACTTTTTTGAAGTATTTTTGTAAGGGTTACACCATGCCACTAGAACAGTGTTTTACAAAATAACCAAAGTATATCAACAGGAAACCTTTATTTTGCAATAAACGTGATGATCATAATTAGAGAAC
>JAOYMR010000021.1:334220-347597 GCA_025802075.1 Tenebrosternarchus preto
TGAGTGCCAGGTGCGCTCAATTCCTGGCGATTGGTGGGCGTGGCCTGCGGGCTGGCTGCCCGGCGAAACGTGACAAAGATGCAGAATTCACTATTCTCTCTCTCTGTCTCACTCACTCACTCACACACAACACAAATGGGAAAATGTAGGGGGAACTTTGAATTCATTATATTAAAACATGTTTACAAACCAGAAACTTCGCATGGTACTGTTATTTCTAGGCTTATCTCTGGACAGTCAGGAACCTCTCTGCAGCTGAGAAGTATTAATAATTTATGGCCAAATATAAAAAAGTGAATAATACATTTCAATATTGTTTTAGCATTACCATGTAATTTGATTTCAGTTTTTAGGTGTGATGGTCAACAAAAAGCAAAACTTCTCTTTGAATAGTATTGATTGTTTGTTATTGATTTGCCCAACCCTGTTTCATTCTCACATTGTGTGATATTCTATACTTTTAACCCGATCGTTACTGTCATTTTGTTTCAAATACAATGTGTTGTATTTTCTCTTCTGCCTCTAATTAGTCTACATACTATGTGGAGGGCAACACAAACCATCGTGTCTTTCAGACACAGTTTGGAAAGATAGCTGTGAATATCTGCTATGGTCGCCATCATCCCCTTAACTGGTTCATGTATAGCATCAATGGAGCAGAGATCATTTTCAACCCCTCAGCCACAGTGGGAGCTCTCAGGTGGGAAGCACACACCACTACCCTTCTTCCAGTAGAGGTTCATTTCCTTTAGTTAACAAAAGTCTTGATTTGTGTTACAGTGAACCACTGTGGTCAGTTGAAGCTAGAAATGCTGCCATTGCCAACCACTGCTTCACCTGTGCTATCAACAGAGTGGGCACGGTAGGTAATTAACAATGTATAAAGGCGAAAAAATGTATGTGTAAAGGTGCCCAAATCATATTTATTTTAGCACATCATTGAGTTGCAAGTGGTGTGCTTTCTGCTTGTTTAATAAGATTAACATGCCCATGATTCAGATGGACTTACTCGGACTTGAAAGCATCACTTATTCATAAAACACCTGCACATGCTACATATTATAATTTGTATAAATTTTTATTTTGGGCCTGTCCTACATGTTGTAAGAAACAGTAAGAAATAGTAAATAAAAACCCTTTGTACATTTGTTCCATTATGCTCACTTCTAAAAGATAGGAATGATGTGACTGTGTAAGTTGAGTTTAGTCCAGTATCATTGCAGGTTAATCATACCCTCTCCTTTGCTGCCAACCATCTGGAACACAATACAACATTTCTACTGGAGATTTCTTTACATGTATCATATATGGTTGTTACTTTATATGGAATACCAGTGCAGCAAAATAATTACATAATGCATCTTACATTCCAGGAGAATTTCAAAAATGAATTCACATCTGGGGATGGAAAGAAAGGTATTTTGTCCTCAGCAATTACCATCTTTAAGTCAGAGGTCTGTTAATGTCATGTCTACATCAACTGCGCTAAGACAATACCTACAGTAAATTAGAACTGCCACAGATAATCCCAATAAACACTTATTATCCATATTTTACAAAATTGTGAAATAGTGAATGCTGGTGTCATGATGCAGAGACTCCCTCTACTAAATGTGTTGAGTTTAGGCCTATGATGTCATTCCAAAACCTCAAAATGTAGTCAGTAGGTAGGTGACTAAATGGGTTGTAAACTTTGAGGCACATTTTATCAGGTTGCAAAGTTAGTCTGTCACAGGGAAATTATACATGGAAGCTTGATCAGGTGCTTAAAATAATTATTTAATAGTAGATGTATAGAAGTTAATTCTGTTTCAGACAAAAGTGGGAATTGTTCTATTAGATTTGTGAAGGAAGAATGTCAGTGATTAAACACAAGTTAGCTTTAGCAGTAGATAGGCTAAAGTGCAGGGAGTTGGTAGTGGATGTAGGTAGGCAATTTGAGGTTCCACAGTGTATTGTAGTAAATACAGACTTGGTGACTGAGGTGAAGGAACATGGTTGGCATGGACACATTAAGCCAACAGAGATAGAGATTAGTGGATTTGTAGCCAATCAACTACTTCACTACTTGTTGAGTTTGGTTTATTAGATGTGTATCAGGCTGTCATGTAGGAAATCACAGATTAGTTGGAGGGATGCATAATAATGTTGTGTCACGTGACTGGTGGAACCAGTGGCATTGAGCATGTATGTGCTGATGGGGCTTGATACCAGCAACTAAAGTGGGCTTGGAAGGTATGTGTCTGGGACACAACATTTTACTGTTAAGCCTTCTGGAGGAGTCATATGTTTAATTTAACAAATTATACCAGGAAGGTGCCTACTTGACCACCTCTATGGAAAGCCTGTGACGTGTTGGCCTCCAGAATGGTTTATCTATTATGTCAAGTACTATAATGGGAGGTTAAGGAACATCTTAACATGTGAATAATTGTTTTGACTGCTATTCTTGCTCTTCTAGCACATCATGAACTTGGTCACTTTTATGGCTCCAGCTATGTGGCTGCACCTGATGGCAGTCGGTCTCCAGGACTGTCCAGAACTCATGATGGGCTACTGGTAGCAGAGGTAGATTTAAACCTAAACCGTCAAATGTCAGACAAGTGGAACTTCAAGGTGAGTTAGGAAACACAAACTACACAAGTACATTGAGATATATTTAAATTCCAATAGTTGTGTGTCTACTATATTTATTTTACAGACATTTATTTTTAAAAGTCACAGGTAACCTATATCTTTGATTTCAAACTGGTTTCTAATATAAAACAATTAGGCTGCAGGTAATGTGTGTCTTATGGCACCAAAAGATACATACACAATCTATAAATAATTTATGACTGTCAAGTATCTACATATTTCACCAAGAATTTCTTCTCAAACTGTATAAATTGGTAATTCCTTATTTTGGCCAATACATGCTTAAAATTTATCTTGCTAAATAAGGCTGATATTGCATTGTTCTGCTTGAGTGAATTCCAAGTCCTGGACACTGGAACATGAATCAAAACTGCTCAGCCAGTTCTCATATAAGTCTGATCAGCAAATTCAAGATTTTTGAGTAATACTTTGTAATTTTCTGTCTTGTTTTCATGCAATCAAGCCTTGCTGGATAGTGCTTAAAATGTCTGTAGACAATGTAAATGGAAATTATTGGTAAATTCTACAAATGTTTTGTTCCATGTAACTTTAGTGGTAAAGTATTTGCTAGTACCTGAGATTTTGTTGGAAAAACCACTAGAAAAAAAAATTTGTTTGGGTGTGTGTGTGTGGATGGATACAATTATGCACTGTGGCTTAATTTAAAAAATAAAATAAAAAAAGCCAAATTTGTGGCTTAGTTTGCAACATGCATGAAACTAGAGATGGCATTAACATGCTATAGACTGAATTGAATCAAAAACAGTTTAAAATTAAACGTTTAATATTTTATATTATATTCCCTACGATGGATTTTAAAGACAGATAAGACACAAAATAAGGTGAAATGTTATTTTTGGGCCTGTCCAACAAGCATGTCTACAGTGTTTGAATATCTGTGTGTGTTAAAATGGCTGTATTTTTACTATGAATCTTTCTCCAGATGACAGGGAGGTATGATATGTATGCAGAGGAGCTTACCAAGGCTATCCAGCATGACTTCAAGCCCAATATTATCAAGGAGTAAACATAACAATCTCATAAAATGGACAGTCTATTTTAAAACAATGGTAACTAATAATGAAACCAGTGGAGAATCAATTTGTTGGTTACACTAGTTGTTTTTTACTAGTCAAATTTAAAGAAATACATTTTAAGTGTACTGTAACAAATCAAAAACAGACAACACACTGTAGATTAAAAGCCACACTATCAATTATTGCAATAAATTTTGGTATTTCATTACAAATTTTTGAAATTGTTTGATTTTTAAATTGTTCAGACAATTTCTTGTTCTTTAAAAATGCATAAAGAAGTTGAAAACTGATTAAGCTGACAGAGTGAAGAATTTTGCACGTAGTCATACTAATACTAATGGATTATTTTCAGTCAATTTAATCTATGCTAAATCTTTTAAAAGACACTTATTTTCGACTACTCAGTAGTCCAAAATGAGTGTTCTTTAAAAAGAATTGGAGCAACTTCCTTTAAGAGGCTACTATTTATGGTACTCTTACAAAGCAATTCTAAAAAACAAACAAACAAAAAAGAGTAGAACAGCATTTAATAGTAAATGCTAAACAGGAATCACCGAACAGCCAACCTCAGATGTTGATTACACTGGTGTTTTAATGAGGACTGTTCAGTGCAGTACAGCAGTTACTCTTTTCTCAGCCAAAAACAATGAAACATTAGGACATGCATAGCAGCCTCGCTGCGTAGTACTCCACTGTACTCTATTCCTTTTGATTAATTCATCAAAAGGTAGGTTTTACTCTAGTGCAGTTGTTCTCAATCCAGTACTCATGGACCCTCAGATCGTACTCACATTTTGTTCAAGCTCTCTGAGCTTGAGGTGATCAGGAGTTATGCAGCCTTTGCTTACCTGGTTGATGTACACTGGGACCTAGAATCTAGATTGGGTGGAGTTCAATCCCCTAAGACTTGACTTTAGAACTTCTGGTCTAGTATATACTGTTCTAGTATGCAAGGCCAGTTTACCAGGCCACTTTTTACCTGAGTTTCTGAAAGTCTCCATTTTATTGGCAATTAAAACTACAAACTACATTATAATATGCATTATATGTGAACATATTCATAATCAGGCAAAGATCATTATAAAGAACATTAAGATAAAATAAATGTAATTTAGTTTTGTTTTTTGTTTTTTTTTTTGGGGGGGGGGGTTAACATAGTATCTATTTATCCCTTAATGAATTGCAGAGAAGAAATGAAACTAGAAACAAATTATGCTATTATCCCACGTTTAGCTGTTTAGCACCATGGTCTAAAACAGGGATGTCAAAGATTTAGGAACCACATTACACTTAATCCAATGTTAACTGGACTGGACCAAAAAACACTGAAGTAATAATAACACAGCCATAGTTCCTCTTAAATGTGTTAATATAAAATATGAGAGAGAGAGAGAAAGAGAGAGAAATGCTTACACTGTGCTAATGAACATTTGCCTATAACCTAACCAGGTCCTGAGTTTACTGCTCTATTTTGCCCTCTAGTGGAACAACAGAGACTAACTTTTCCCCATTTGTAATACAGGCTCAATTCAATTAAGGTCCACAAGTTAATTCAACTGAAAACATTCTTGGTCCCAGCCCAAGAGCCAAATGTCTAAAGCCTCTGGTCTAAAGTGACTTTGAATTGGTAAATATTGTACTATATCTACTCAAATAAGAATGAAAGCCCAAGATGAATTATTCTACCAGCTATCTGGTTTTAAAAATGAACCAAACAAATTCGTCACAGTGATGAGATCAGCTATCCTTGAAAATGAAAAGAATGTCCTCATCTGTTCCATAGCTCATCCTTGCTTCTTCAAAATTACCAATACTTGTGCAACACACACCTGTAAATAAATCAGTCATTCCAATTAGAAAGTTGCTTTGTAAATAAATCAAAATCACAGTCATTGCAATTAGAAAGTTACTTGCACAAGGAGGCACATTTTATGGAGAATAACTATTAATATAACTTCCATGTATATGTATTAATATAAGTATTTTTTATTTGCATTTTCAACATTTTAAAGGTAATACATAAATTGCATAAGGACCTTTGTTAACTAACCAAATAAAAAATGGTTTACAGCTTTTCTCTTTTTTTTAATCTATCAGTGTATGACTGTAGTGTATTGTGCTATGACACTATTGTAACTAAAGACTACTATCGGAATCCTAGAAAATATAAATGACAACAGTCGATGAACAAAGGTCTGCTACAATCTTTCTTGCTTGAGTATCATCAATGCACCATTTTGTGTTCACCCTGACATGCAATACTTACGATCAGAGTAGGCCGGATTATTATAGAAGATGCATCCAGTGGTACGATTAAATCCACATACTACCACAAAATGACCCTGATAGTCAGGCTTCCTACAGAAGCACTTCTGGCCCACAGGGAGAAAGCAGCAGTATTTGACAGGAGTGGAGCAGAGTTCACACACCAGCATTACAGCATTAACCAGTACAATGGCCACATGACCTTGGTCCAGATGGGCCTGGATTTCCTGAACAGTTACAGAGCTACAGACAAAAAAAGATGGAGATTCTGTTGTTAGGTTATTTGATTGTGTGTCAATATAAATCACCATTACCAAGGTGAAAATCCATTCTGGGTTCCACATATGGAATAACCATGGATTGATGTAATGTAATATTTGTAATATATATAAAATGTATATTATATATAATATAAAATGTGCTCACTATACCGTTTTCTCACTACTACTCCTTTGCTCTCTGCTTTCAGAAAAAGTTCATTCACCCTTTCTTCTTCCGTGTCAAAATGTTTTTTGTAGAATGACTATAACAACAATCACAAATAGAAAAATCCCACAACAGAGTATTAACACATTTACAGTTGGGTCACAACATGTAATTTGATCATGTCTTAGTCTTCTTGTACAGGATGACAGAATTTTTTTTTATAACTAAATATTAAAACTTTAAGCACCTCTGCAACCATCTTAAGCATCCAGCACAAGAAATGTACATTTAAGTCCATTAAAATACACTAAAACCAAGTAAAAACCAAGGCTTTCTGTAGACCACAATAATACAAACGACAATAATCATTTTCTTATGACTATGAAATACCATGAAAAACTGTAGTCTGCTGAAAATGTTGTCATATATACGACTGACATTTTGCCAATGCATCTTTAGCTATACATAGAAACATCTGCTACAAATATTGCAGAAATTGACCAAATAACCATACACTGTAACATATCCATTGTAAAAAAAACAATATCTGTCATACTGTCATCCTAGAGTTTTTTTTCCCAGTTTATTATAAAACTGAACCTGCACCATGCTTTGCTTCATGCTTTGCCTGCCCAAACATACCAAATTCGGTTTATGGAGGCACTCATTATTGGCTAATTACAGTGGATATAAAAAGTCTATGCTTCCCTGTTAAAATGGCAGGTTTTTGTGTTGTAAAAAATTAAACCAAGCTAAATCATATAATTTTCTAGCTCTATTAAAGTGGAAAAACAGAAAAAATACAATAACCTAATCACATAACTATGCAAACCATTTTATAACTGGGAATGTGGGAGAGTTCAAAATCAACCTGTCAAATTCACACTTATGTTAAATACTAAATACTTCCAGATAAAATGTCTAACCCCAAATAAAGTTCCAGGTAACACTCAGCTGTTCCAGTTAACATTCAACTGGATATGCCTTAAACTGTAAAAAGCGTACAAAACAGGTGTCTGCTGAAAAATATCAATCAAGATAGGGTTACAGAGAAATGTCCATGGCATTAGTTGAACACTGTAAACAAACTAATAATAAAATAATAAAGTGGAGAACAATGAGAACAAGATTTTATAATGTCGTGTCCATATGTGTGTGTTGTGTGTGAATGTTTACAGTCTAATAAGGCCAACAACAAGAGATAGCTGGTCAGGAATGCCGCCAAGAGGCATACAACATTATTAAAAGAATTACAACAATTTCTGGCAAACTGGTTTCTCTCTACATACGACACCAATCTCCCGAATTATTCATATGCTGGGGCTATAAAGTACAAAACAAGCAAATCTAAGTCCAGCTAAAGTTTGAAGAAAAATAAAATTCACCTAATCACAAAACCATGTAATGCTTTGATCTGATGATACTAAAGTTGGTATCAACAAATAACACCAAAATATATGTTTGCCTTAAAAGAATGCTTTGTGGCTGTTTTCTTCAGCTGGAACTAGGTTTGTAATCACAGACAGAAGGAATAATAAATAGTTCCAAATATCAGTGAATTTGGCACACAAAGCTTCTGCTAAAAACACCTGCACTGAAGAGAATTTCATAACAACCTAAATCACACATCAAATTGAAAAAAAGAAAGACTCCACCAAATCAACATCAAAGTTTTGGAATGGTCCAGGCAGAGCTATGCAAGACATTTGACTAATTTAACGTGTTCGCAAGAAAGAATGGAAAATATTGCTAAGTCAGCATGTGTCAAACTAATGGACTTACCTAAAATAATGCTGTGATAACTCTTTCTAGGGTTAGGGTTTAACTAATAGGTAAAGTATTAGTTTAGTGGAGTGCCCACCTATGCAAGCAGGTTATTGAACAATTTGTTTTCTTTTCCTTCCCATAAACTGATTTAGTTTTTCTCTTAGGTTGCAATTTCACAATAAAGGCAAACAATGTTTTGACATAATTTATCTTGGTTTAATTTTTTACATAACAAAACCTGCCATCTTAACAGACATTTTATAACCACTGTGTATGATTCAGGGGGCTTGCAATGAAGGAAAAGAAAACTGCAGTGGGAGGACTGAGCATTACAATTGGGAAAACACCGTGAGGACAGCGACTGAATATAATTCTTACACAGCATTACACATATAAATACATTTTAGTTATGTAAAATGCTGATTTACCTGATTTCTAAAACCCTTATCTACACCTAATGTCTGTGTGCAGAAGCAATGCTTAACGTCTAGCTGACGCATAAGATATGCGAGGTCGATAGTCCACACGCTTTCCGTCAATTTCAGCTCCCAGCAGGCTTCCTGGAATTCCTCCTCACTTACTGGATGAAGATATCTGATCAGTTTGGAGAAGTAGCATGAGTTATGTGTAATGAGCACGCTAACTACATACCAATCCTTACACAAAGAGTTAGCACTTACTTTAAAACCATTCTTGAACATGCCAAACCGCAGTCCCAATGGTACAGCTGCCGGATAACCGGTACATTTAAAACAACAACATCATCTGCGCAAAAAGGGGGAAAATATAACTGAAAGATTCCGTTTGCCATTTTACATTCACTAACTACAAAACATGACGGTTTCGCTAGCATTATAGGTAAGGATACAATGGATAAACTGTAGGACTCAATGAGTAAGGATACATTATGGGTAAGGTTATTTATTTGCTAGCTAACCACTACTCTTGTAGTCGTTATGCATACAGCTAGCTAGCTAGCTAGCCAAATTTATGCCAGACAAGCTTCCCAATTCAGTTAAAAAACCGGCTACTAATTAAAGTTATTCCCACTTAGATTAAGCATAATGCCACGAGACACTTCAACTTTAATTAAATTTAACATAATTTACCTGTCATTACGTAGTGTTTCTATCCTCCGCGAACTGCTAAGCTAGTCCTTCATTCGATAAGATTTTTAATGAACTCCCTTCAGTAGCATAACATAGCTGCTAGGCAGTACAGCCCTTTTTTTACCCTAAATTTAGTTACTCAGTCTTTTCTGTTCTATAGTAAGACAAAATCGATTGGTCTGAATACATTAATTTATAAACAAACCTAATAGGTAGCCTACGTAGCTAGCTCATACTTCCTCGTAGTAAAACGACGTTCGATGCTTGTTCCACTATTGTAAACGACACTGATTCGACACAGTGTATCGAAGCTCGTGTCAACGTTACTGTTACAGTTGAGATCAGGGACAAAACCCGTTTGCCAGATAAAACTCAAATTTGGGGTTACAAATGTATATAAAATTGCTTATAAAAATAACCAAAAGACAATCCAGGGCAATGTTTGCACAACAACATATGATTTCATGTTGTTTTATACCTTTTTTTCCCATTTTAAATGCTACTAGCACCTAAAAATCCCTTGTCCTGAAGCAGGTCTTATAATATTACAATAACTGCAAAAAAATAAATAAAAATAACATAAAATTAAACATCATAACTACCATCATCATGCAATTAAGTCAATAATTTAATGAGTATAAAGATTTCCCATTTTAAACATACTTTAATATATTCTTTAGTTGATTGTAATTGTGTCTGGAGTTTTTGTCAACAATGTCAGACATTTTTAAAATACACCAAAAAAAAAGAGTTTACACTCTAAGGGCAGTTTACACTCTAAGGACCCCTTTACCACTTCCTGGTTCTTTCATTCTTTCATATGCCACAAGACCACTAACTCTGGTAAGTTTTTAATATTAATTTCACTTCATACATATTTGATAATAGTGTGTCACAAACCATAGTGTGTCAACACAAAAATCAATGAAATGCAAGATCAGTTTGATTTTTTTTAAAATAAAGACTGAGTTTAAGTAGATTATATATGTCAAAAGCAACTGATGATAAACAAGATGGCTCCTGTCAGAAATAGATCAAATAAAATAAAGTTTTTATTTATATTAAATAAATGTTATAAGATGCGATAGTATATTTTGTCAATTCCGTCAGCCGTCAACAACATCTGTACTTTCTCTGATGGTGTTGACAAATGCCACTAAAATGTGTTATTTAACTACATTTATGTAATTGATATTTCATTAATATTACTTCACAATGCATTTATCCAACAAAACCCAAACATTAAACTCATTCATTCTTCTGTGCATTATGTCCATTCTATATCACATCACCAAGAGCATCAGACATGTAAATGTAGGACCATGAGAATGCAAAATTGATGCTTGAGGATCTGAAGTCATTCAAAGCTGTCATCCAGGAAACATGAAGAGACTTTCCAGCTTGTGTGTTGCTCTCCATCTAGTGAATCTTGCCTTTACATACCTGTTTACTATGTGTAAATACATATTCAAGTCTTCCTCCAGAGCAAGGTAAAACACAGGTGGAGTGGAAGCAGGGGAAACATGTTGAAGAGCAAACAGAAGATGGAGCTCACTTTCACACCAAACTTGAGAAGCACCGTGGCACACTGCTAGAGCTTATGATTCTCCACCAAGAGAACTGAAGATATTGTAGTTCAAAATCGAGCCAAGGAGTACAGCAAGTTGATTAGAAATTGTAATGAAACCACAGTTATTGTGCATGTTGACTTCTCTGTGGCCTGGAAATATAAATACAGCTCAGAAGTACAATTTTGTCACTATGGACAAAACCTCCCACAGGTCACACTCCATACAGGCATGTCTTATACCAAGCATGAAAAAGTAGGATTCTGCACAAGCACTATCAGAAGCCATCTGGGCCTGTATGGATCAAGTCCTGAAAGATATTCATGCCAGATTCATGCCAAACATTAACACAGTTCACATCTGGACTGATAGTCCAAGTAAACAATCTAAAACCAAAAAGAACTTTCTCCTCCTCTCTGTTGTCCCTTCACAACTGGGATTCAAGAATGCCACATGGAATTATTTCCCTACCCAGTGGGCCTGCAGGCACAATAACTATGATATATCCTGGTGATGTTCAGATTAGAGATTGGCTTTTTGTCATGTATGAAAGTCAATGGTGGCTGGCTAAAGCCTTAACAAATGACCAACAGCATGAAGATGTCCAGGTTGAATTTTTTGACCCTCACAGGATGCCTGGATGTCTGCTTTGTGCCATTTACAAATATTCTAGGTAACACAATGAACCATCACCAGTTCGTACAAGCAGAATCAGGGAAATATATCAAATATTTGCAGAGGTCATAGACTTCATAGATGAGGAACTCTTTAATAGTCTGTTGCCTGGTGTCCATTGACTACCTTGAGCAGTGAAAATCTATGACAAGAAAGTTTTAAAATCTTTTCCGGGATCAGCTGATACAAGTTGTCTTCTGGTGGTCATTTTTAATTAATAAATATCCTGTTCCAGGTTTGTCACCACTGTCGGATATGTCACCACTTTTTCTTTTAAGAAAATTATATATTTTGTTCCCTTAAGGTTTCCTAATAAAGTCATTGCATTTCCAAAATAAATGTGTAATTTTTATGCTTTTAAATATCACTGTTTCATATGGAGAATCAGACTTTTCAAATCTGCATAATCTTAACTGTAATCATTAACACAGAATAATTAAAAATAATATAATTCATTTGTGCATAAAACAGAGAACAAAGAAACTGTTACGAGTCAAAATATTTGGTATACGTTAATTCAAAATAAAATTCTTTACATCTCTATGGTGTTGACACAAAGAAAAAAAATATCTGGAAATGCTTTTCTACAGTTTTGGTTCTCCCACTCTCAAACAATTCTTTGCTCATTTCTTTTTCTCCACACTCCACAGATCAAAGTTGAAATAACAATATATATTTGGGTTCAGATGTGCTCAAAATGTTCCCTCCAAAATATGTAATAATATAAACATAAAATATAAACAAAATTGCATAATGTTGCTCCCATCAGTTGACAGGACATTTGTTATTGTGACATCTTACCATAAAGTGAGTATATTTGCATTTGTCAGTGTTTATGAGTCTCAGTTTGATGTCAGTGCTAACACCATGTGTTGTCTGCTTAGAAGGAAATAAACACACCAGGGTGCGTTGAGTGAACGGAAGGCGGACAGAATTGCGAATGAGAACAAGATATGTTGAGGGCAAATCTAAGATCGGGGTCGTAACACCATTCCAGGGTCGATTCACGGGAAGGGCAGTCCAAAAGACATGAAAAGATGAAGACCGGACATGACATCAACACCAGAAACTACACAACCAAAGACCGAAACTAAGAATTACAAAAGACAAACAGAACTGACAAACAGACAGGCAGGTGAACGATAGGGGCTAAGAAAGCGAGGCAGCACGAAGGCATTCACGACTACGAACAGACAATGACCGATAACAGGGAATCTAAAAACCTGGATATATATGCACACACATATGCGACTAGACGAACAAGGGGCAGGTGCACACTGATTGGAGTAAGGATGCTGCCCAGGCCACAACAGACTCACATATCAACATTGACATTTACACCAACTCTGTCCTGGAACACATTAACAGCTGTGTGGACATCACAAAAAACAATAATAACTTTCCCTAACTAGAACCCCTGGATGAACAGAGAGGTTCGCCTCCTGATCAAAGACAGAGACCGGTCTAGAGACCGGGAAGCTTACAGCTCTGCCAGAGCTAACCTGAGGAATGGGATCTCTATGGCCAAGCATTGCCACAAACAGTGGATTGAGGAGCATTTCAGCTCTTTTGATCCCCAGCGGATGTGGCAAGGCATTCAAACTCTGATCAACTTTGAACTACCTAACTCTATGCCTCCCTCTGACTGTGCTTCACTCCCTGATGAGCTGAACCAGTTCTATGCTGTCTGTCATGACACATTGCTCCACAGGCTGGAATCCTGGACTTTTTCCACCTTAAAAACATCGCCAGACTGCGCCCCTCTCTTACTGACTCAGTGGCTGAGACACTTATACATGCATTTATTACATCTAGGCTTGACTACTGTAACTCGGTTTTAATTGGGCTCCCTTCTAGTAGCCTCAAGAAGTTGCAGTATGTCCAGAACTCGGC
>JAOYMR010000021.1:347787-361506 GCA_025802075.1 Tenebrosternarchus preto
CCCCCCCCCCCCCCCCCCCCCCCCCCCCCCCCCCCCCCCGCCCCCCCCCCCCCATACAGTAAATCATTATGAGAAAATATGATAATCCTCAATGCATTTGAGTGATTTTAATGCAAAAGAATATTGTTTTGTATTTCTAAGTGTTCTGCTAAAATGCACAATATACAAGACTTGATCTTTACACAAATTATACAAATTACAGAAATTATGGTTAAAATGACATATTTTCTCATGTTTTTGCTCACTTTTAAGTGTATTTATGCTTATTCAGTGAAACTACTTGCAATGCAGGGCAATAGTTAGCCATTATGTACACTTTTATTAGACAATAAGGCATATCACAATGGTGTTATTTGTTTATTTTTGCATTGTACTTTTCAGCAAAGAAAAGTATTAGTAACAGTCCACTTTTTGCTCTCTATAATTAATGTCACATTCCATTGAAGATCTCTGTCACATGGGAATCAGAGAAACATTGGATAACCTCGATTCCACCATTTGTGTGTTATTACTGGAATTCACAAAAATGTCAACCATATTTTGCTTAATCAGCGTTGCACTGTTTTTGTTACTTTTTGTTAAGCCTAAGACAAACATGAAGTAATTATTCTTGCTTTAACAAGACAATGGTACCTGCCCACATCAGTGTATAAGAGCAACATTAAAGAGGACCCATTTTGCTAATTTTCAGTGTTTATAATTATTTTTTGTTGTCTACTAGAATAGATTTGGATGCTTCAATCATCCAACAATACTTTTTCCTCATACTGAATATCTCACATTCTGTCTGAAAAGCTCTGTTAGAGCTTCTGTGTCTTTAAGCCCCCTTCCTATGAATCCAGTCTGCTCTCCTTGGTCAGCATGCCCACTCTGTTCTAACCAAGCATGACAGTAGGCGAGCAATAAGTATTGTATTATGACATTTGTGTCATTTTGTCTCAAAGGAAAAACAAAAGGGTTGTAAAAGAGGCAGCAGAGAAAAGTGGGAAAGGATTATTTCCTCCGACATGTACAGGATTTGTAAATTTGGTCTTGTATCATTCCAGTTTTGCAGGAGCAATAACCTTAAAATGTCAAACTTACTGAGAGAGCTTCAAGTGCAGCAAAAATAATAATAAGAACCAACACAGTATTAAAGTTTAGGAGCATGCCAAATTTCCATGAGCAGAAAGCCTTTCTTTATTGTTGTCAGAATGAAAGGACCTACTGTAATTTGAAGCCACTATATTTACCATTAGAGCTGGGGTACTGATCCCTAATCCTCCATAAACAGCAACTAGGTATTACAGGATCAGCGTCCATGGGTATATTTTCACCAAATCTCCACCTAATGTATTGTGCATAAGCCTCATGACGCAACTGGTAGTCCTCAAGTTGCTCCGCAAGAGGTGTGACGTAGAGAAGAGCAGCCTCCAAGGTTGAACGACTGAGTACTAGAGTGTGGAATAAGAAGCAGGTGCTAATGCAGCACCCTTTACTCTGTCGACAACACAGTTGCTCATGCAATATGGTTGAGTGGCGGCAACATCCACAATGACACCAGTCAAGGCATCCAGACCTGGGCATCTTCTGCAAAGGTGTACTAGTGCCCACATCACTGTGCCCAGTACTGAGAACTCCATCTACCTTCAGTTCACTGCATTGGCCAATGTGTACAGATGGGGTCATGTTCTGCCCACTTTGCAGGATGCCAATCAAAAATCTCTTCCCAGTCAAGCTATTCTAATATGATGGAGAGAGATAAGACAACACCATCATGTTCATGCTGATTGATACACTTTAGTTGTCTGTTCTGACACTATTTATCACATTTTTCATAATAACACTGACCAAGAAAGAAAACCCTTGTATACTAGTATTCAGTACAACTGAAACTATAGCAATCCAACACTAACATTTTCATTTCTTTTTCCAGCTAAAATTCAGGCTAATTTTACCTTCTTAGTGTTGTAAGTCAAATTAATACCCATACTATAAAAGAACCATTCAAAGCAAATTTAGAATTCAAAGGTAGTTGTTGCATTAGTGTTGTTTTGGTATGGTTAGCAATTTAATTGATCATAGCCATTGATTCTGTACTAGCAGAAGAATCAAAGCAATTGGTGTGATGTATGATTGGTGTCATTCATACTGAGACACAGTTTTACAACTCTTAGTCACAATGTTACTTCATACTTATTATACTACGCATATATTCTCAAATAATCTTTAGTCATCTTGCTGCATAATTCAATTACCTGTAGGTAATTTGGTGCTTTGAACAAGAACATAGTAATGGTTAAGGAAGATGCATGCCTCACCTTCCTCTGATGCAGGAAAAGTGGCCTGGTTTCTTGTAGTCTTTTCTTTTGTGACTTTTTTACCACTCTTAGCTGATTCTCATCCACAAAAGATATGCAAAGAAGGCACTGCAATAAACAGTGAATTGAATAAGTGAACAGTCAATAAGAACATTTACACATTTATATTTCATTTATTATGTTTCATCAGTTTCATGATTTAGGGATATATAAACAACTAAAAAATCAAACACATCATTGAACAGATGTGAGAAACCAAGTGTAAAGGTGTAAGTGTAGCTGTATGTGTTACCACCTGTTGATCATGTACTGACTCAAACTTCTTTTCTGAGTAGTTCTGGTTGGCTTCTTTTGAGCAGCATGTTGTCCCAATAAGCCAGTCAATGAAGACATTTGTCTGTCAGGTACACAGTACCATCAAATTATTTTATAGTCTGCTTAACCGTATCATTATTTTTAAAAAATAATAAAAAAAAAATCACCAGGGCATAATATGACAGTGTTGATCCAATGTAGATAATTAGCTGAATGATGCTGAATTTACCAGCCTGTAAATGTGAAAAAGCAGCAAAAAATATTTTGAATCATAGAAAAAACGATCCTAATCAATACTTATTATGGCAGCATTAAGCAATATTATCTCTCACAATATCACTGTTATTCTCACCTTGCCAAATACCATGACATCAAATCTAATGCCATAAACTTTAAATAAAGTCCTCTGTTCAACACCATTCAAGGTAGAATATTTTGCAAACCTACAATAAAGTATGAAGTTCAATTACACATTTACAGAAAATATCTTCTTAAAACAAAGACGGAGTGCTATACAGTGGAAACGTATTCACAGTTCACTTTTTTATTACCTGAAGCTCAGTCCTGGATACAAGGTTTGATTGCTCTCTTTCTCATCCAGACGACGAAATGAGTATTTCGGCAGGCAGCTGTGGAAGAACCTGTTCAAGTCACAGTCCCAGTTGATCTGGATCCCAATCACACCACCCTATAAGAAGTGAATAACTACTAGAAATGAAGAAAATAGATAATATCTATACTGCTGAAAAATAGCAGTCACAAAATGGTCTCTTTAAAGACTAACCTCCACAGCCATATCAGAAAACTTCTCATTGGCTTCATGCACAATATCTCCCAGATGGAATACAGGACAGTATGGTTTGGTGAATGGATGGTAAATGCAACCTTTCAGGTCACTGTCCTTCATTTCAGGTAGTATGTTTCTTCTAAAAAAAAATCTTTGTTATAGGTGAATTATGTTCAATAATATTATTCACATTTAAGCTACATTTTTGGCTTCCTCTACAAGTATAAGCATTTTAAAATACTTCAGTGTCCAGCTTATAGTAACAGTGCAAATTGCAAGATATAAGAGTAGTCTGGTAAATGGGTGTCTACCTTATGTAATTAAAGGCTGGGAATCGGATATTGTTTTTGATTAACACAGTGAAGTTTTCTGCAGATGCTAAGAGGGCAGGTCTGTGTAAATGGAAATAATGGGTTAGCAATATTTTTGGAAGAAACAGTAATATCTGGAACAACTGTATGTTGTCCACCAACACAATATTTCATGTAAACCCACATGATTCGGTGTATAAAAAGGACTTAAACTGCTTATTGTTTATTCATGCATAGGATTATTTAGATTATTAATCTCTAAACTGTAAACACATTTATTATTGTACCTGGGAGGTCTCTTTTGGCTCTCGATTGGGCACCAAGCTGATATTTCACAGGTCTTTCTCCTGATATCATATCTCACACATGTCCCTGTCTGAACCCCTGATTCACACACAAATCAAGGTAATAATAATTTAAAAAGAAAATCAAATAAACTGAGCACACAGGGTAAGACATGATAGTACCATGGCTTTTCTGGTCTGAGAACCCTTTCTCACAGTCTGTATCATCATGGCATAAACCCAAAGGTGGAACCTAGAATCATAAGGAAACAATTCCATTTAAAATAATAACAAAATTACCTATATTAAGAAAAAAATTAAGTACTACCATTTATACATACCTCTGGGCATTTACCTTGTTTTTGGTTCTTTGTGACTATAACATTTGTTGCCACAAAAAAGGAATTTTTCCCCTGAAACACAAACAGGGTACTCCAAAAAAGTAATCACTAACATCTAAATATATTTAATTCTCACCATACGCCATCATACCTGAGAGGGTCTGCTGTAGTCTACAGCATCCCACACAACTTCACCAATGTCAGGGATATTTGTATGTGCCACTCCTTTGACCTTTGTTGTTACAGAACTCATGATCACGTCATACTCTTGATATTCTTTGTTCCATAGCATCATGAAACTGTAATAAAGCTGAAATTACTATGCACCATTTGAAAAATGCGTCGTCTATACTTTTATAAATTGATATTATGTATACTAAGTACACATCATCATCATGTGGTATTGTTTTTGTTGTACACGGTAAATACGAAAGAACACCACTCACCATATAAAGATCAGAATAACTCCATTTAATGTCCATTTCAACGATCCCAGTTTTACGCTCTGGATTCTGACAAGTTTATTTGTCTCATATTCGCACAGATTCAGCAATCTGAAAGCCATTATTAATAAACGGCGAAAAAGTCACTGCTGCTCGGGTCTACCCCCGCTTCCTGTGGAAGTAAAGTCACATGGCCATGCGGAGTCATAAAGCTTGTAAGAAACGAACTCCTCCAGCTCCGCGAAATGAGGAAAACATCGTACTTCATGGAGTGGACTGGATGAAAAGTGAAGCAACGATGTATCTAATGCCCTCTAGTGGCTGGTTTCCATTTTAAATTACAAAATATTTTAGGGGCAGTTGTGTTCTGTCAATTTTGTAAACTCTCCTCACATGAAAATCTCTCCCAGTATGTTTCTTCACGTTGAATGGGTTTTGCAGAAGTTATATGGCAGTGTTTAAAGGGGATGAGGTGACAGCGGTTGCCTGTGTTGTTAATACTGATGAGGTGATAGCGGATGGCTGTGTTAATACTGATGAGGTGACAACGGATGATAGTGTTGTTAATACAGAAGTTTCTGTAATTATTCTGTTGTTTTATAAAAAGTTTCGTTTGACATTTTTTTACCTTCCATTTCTTTAATTACGGAAATGCACAAAATAACAAAATAGACACCGTATCTTGTAATTATAAGATGCCACAAGAAATCAAAGTTTCTGGTCCCACAAGGGACCAAAGTTTCTGTATACAGGTGGTGGTCATAAAATTAGAAAATCATGAAAAAGTTTATTTATATTCATTCATTACACACAGACTGATATATTCCAAATGCTTATTTCTTTTCATTTTGATGATTATATCTGACAACTAATGAAATTCCCAAATTCAATATCTCAAAAAATTAGAATATTGTGAAAAGGTTCAATACTGAAGACACCTGGTGCCACACTCTAATCAGCTAATTAACTCAAAACACCTGCAAAGGCCATTAAATGGTCTCTCAGTCTAGTTCTATAGGCTACACAATCATGGGGAAGACAGCTGACTTGACAGCTGTCCAAAAGACAACCATTGACACCTTGCACAAGGAGGGCTAAGACACAAAAAGTCATTGCTAAAGAGACTGGCTGTTCACAGAGCTCTGTGTCCAAGCACATTAACAGAGAGGCAAAGGAAAAGATGTGGTAGAAAAACGTTTATAAGCAATAGGGATAACCGCACCCTGGAGAGGATTGTGAAACAAAACCCATTCAAAAATATGAGAGAGATTCACAAAGAGTGAACTGCAGCTGGAGTCAGTGCTTCAAGAACCACCACAGGCGTATGCAAGACATGGGTTTCAGCTTTCACATTCCTTGTGTCAAGCCACTCTTGAACAACAGACAGTGTCAGAAGTGTCTTGCCTGGGCTAAAGACAAAAAGGCTAATGAGTGGTCCAAAGTTATGTTCATGCTTCCTGCTGCTGACCAACTTTATGGAGATGCAGATTTCATTTTCCAACAGGACTTGGCACCTGCACACAGTGCTAAAGCTACCAGTACCTGGTTTAAGGGTCATGGTATCCCTGTTTTTAATTGTCCAGCTATCTCGCCTGACCTTAACCCCATAGAAAATCTGTGGGGTATTGTGAAGAGGAAGATGCGATACGCCAGACCAAACAATTCAGAAGAGCTGAAGGCCACTATCAGAGCAACCCGGGCTCTCATAACACCTGTGAGCAGTGCCACAGACTGATCGACTCCATGCCACGCCGCATTGCTGCAGTAATCCAGGCCAAAGGAGCCCCAACTAAATAATGAGTGCTGTACATGCTCATACTTTTCATGTTTATACTTTTCAGTTGGCCAGCATTTCTAAAAATCCTTTTTTTGTATTGGTCTTAAGTAATATTCTAATTTTCTGAGATATTGAATTTGGGATTTTCATTAGTTGACTCTACAGCTGTGCAACACACTATATGCAAAAGAATAGAAAACATTAAATAAATACAAAACACTATATAAATGTTTTACAAACCAATTAATAAAATAAATACAAAATGCTATATAAACCACTGAATAAAAATAAATACAAAATGCTATAAAAAAATATATAAACCACTGAATAAAATAAATACAAAATGCTATAAAAATATATTATAGAAAGCACTGAATAAGGAAAAGAGTATTAGCCAGTCAGCCGGACAACTTTGCAGATTTGGAAGTGGAGAACATGTGGACATGGAGCCTAATTCCTGTCTACATGTCCATGTTTGTGAAGCCCTGGTCCTTTGGTCATTTGGATGTATTGTTGTTAAGTAAAGAATGATTTGCCACACATTCTAACTTTCTAACTGAGGGTGCATATCCTGGTGGAAAAATGATGTCAGTGCATATAGTCTAGTATTTTACTGACAGTCATTATCCACCCTATTCCAACATGTATCAAGGCTATGTACACACATATCAGTGACAACACAAGCTTCACATAAACACTATCAACAATAGGTCAACAACATCTCTCACTATTAAGCATTAATTTACTCACTAGTTACAATTAGAATGTGGAGATACACAATAAAACAACAGCCTAAAAGATAATCCTAGATAAACCATACTGCCACAGTGGGCATGTGCATACAACCTGACCTCCAAACACAGCTTCTTAAAAAACAGACATCTGCTTATGCATTTTCAATACAACTCTTGTATTGTATACATTTCAAAATTCCAACCAAACAATTAGCAGAAATAGCAAAGCAACACCTTTTTTAAATTAGACAGCATTGGACCTTGCTAGCATATTTTAAGATTCATCTTACAACAACTGAGCTACAGTAAGCTACAGTAAAGTCTTTATTTTCATTGGTCATGAACTTCTATCACAGCACTCAGTGATGATTCCTTAACTCGTAGCCCCCATTAGCCAATCAATTGTCATCAAGCATTTGACAGTCTTGGCCAATCAACAAGAGTGTCGTGTACAGGGCAGCAATGTCCACAAGCTTGCCATTTGGCCAAAATTGGGCACTATTGCTGAGGTCACTTACAAAAACAAGTATATCTCTGACATGATTTACAGTAGGGACATGTAATAATACAAACATTGACATTACCAAATAACACCAATAATACCAAAAAACAAATAATACCAAACAAAGACCGACAACTTTGCAATTGCAAATGTTTTTAAAAAAACTGGAGCATTATTAATCAATAATCAATGTTACAATACTGCTAATTGTTTGCAACACACTTTTTTTTAACTAATCCTAGAATTTTCAGTCGCATCAAAGCTTGTACTTATTAACAGTGTGTGAAAATAATCATATAAAATGTTGACTTTTTGATATTGTATATCTGCAACACATCAGTAACAGCATGACATAACTGACTCAAATGGCACACTCTGTCAGAGCTTGTCTGATTTTGACCAAAGTCAGTATATCTATACAAAATTACATTCTGAGCACAACTGACAAATTTGGCATTCAACCTTGATTTCTACAGTTAATTAGATGACAATTAAAAAAGTGAATAATTTTGATTCACTTTCTCAAAAGAGCTGACACTTCAAATGAAGCACCTTCATTAGCTCAACTTGTTGAACCCAGTACTGTGGATGCCAACACCCATGTCAGCATTTCCTGTCTTTAGACAGTTACGGAAGATGTGATTTATCAAAATATCTCTACTTCTGCAAACAGCATGTCTACTGTGGCTCAAAAAGTTAAGCAATAGTTTGTTTTCCTAATATCTTGGTTTGATTCTTAACCACAGCACACTTTAGGCAAGAATGAGTTAACTACCGGTTGTCCACAGTAAAAATAAAGCAATAAGCCCTTTTTAATTAATGCTCATCAGATTGCTTTAAGACAGACATGCATGAACCCCTTAATTACAGCAATACTTGAGATTGTTTAATTTCTAAGCAACCAGATAAATCAGGGAGTGGAACCTAATTTACTAATTTAGTTCATTTTAATTTTTTTATATTAAGATGATTATCTAATCAAACTAGGAATGTTATTTTGACCATCCATTTCTTTTCTTGTTATTCTTATTCTTGATCTGTCCCCTTATTTTTCCTCATCCAATCAATTTTTGGTGTGAATCAAACCATAAAAACCTAAGCTCCCATCATGCTAGGCAGCAGCATTTGTCTTAATAACCAACTCGTATCTTAATCTCCTACTTATAGATGGTCAGAAAAAAGACATATTTGCCAGAAGATGTGCATCACTTTATTGGTAAAAAAATGACCGAAGGTACTTTTCTGCATGGTCGCAGTGACATTTTCAGTTTGGACAGATTTCTGTTGCAAGCTATTACACACAGGATTTTAAACATGTAACACAAATATTGGTGGGGACCAAATCTGGCATTTCTAGTTGTAGCCCCAGCATAAGTAACACCTGTGTCAGATAATGTAATTTATTTGTGGATAAAATACCAAGTTTTTGCTAGTTTGCTTCACAATAGCTAGCTGTCACATTTACAATTGTATGTCATGTAAAGATATAATCATTATTGCCAATTATTGCCAGAATAGTTATAATTTATTTAAAAGCAGATACAACCTTATAAAAAATGGACTATTCACAAACAAGACATCAGGATACATCAGACTATTATGCTACTAAAATATCATTTACACTGGATAGAGTACATTTGAACAGATCCCAAATTTTTCAGTAGACCTGACTGAAGTAGGGGTTGTGTATTTGAACAGAAGGGGATCAAACAACAGGGGAGAATTTTAGTCTGGCAAATGGAATGTACTGTGTTATAGTTGTAATTGTTCAGTCTCTCTCTTGATTATATCATCACAGGTGAGAAAAAATTTTGGCATACGTCCTTTACCATGCTGGAGCAGTGTTCGCAAGTCGTCTCATGCGCCTAAAATTAAATCCAGATAAGATCTATAAATCGTTTGATAAAATATCACACTTTTAATCTTGATACATCTAATGCAATTTTAGAACACATTTAAACTTCAATTTTACTACCTTGTGTTCCTGTCCTGGTCCCGGATTTTCTTCTCCATTTCAGCATCTGTTAATGTCTCCAGAAGGGGACACCACTGGTCAGCATCCCCGGTGTTCCTGATTGCAATCTCCACTGTGGGTAGAGGATTCTCACTACACAAACAGGAAACAAGACAAGTCAATAAAGAGCATCACTGATACTTCAGTATATATAAATTTAAGGCAAAAATATTCAAGTAATCTTTGTGACACATAAAATACACATATATAAATACATATGAAAACATATAAAAATCACACAAAACAAACGTCTTATAACCCATCAAGCTGATATTGCCCCACGCACCTCTGGGAGAGGCTGAAAAGACATCCAACTTTAATAGTAAATAATAATACATTTTATTTCAACTTTGGAGCTGATGCATTTCTATTGCATTTCAGTCCATTTCAGTTGTACAATAAAAGCCCCACCCCCAAAAATTATTTTTATTCGTACAATGTTACACAGCCTAGCTCTTAAATAGAATTAAAATACAAGTGTTTGTAAGTACCTGAATGCATAAGTCCTCTGGTGCCAGCTAAGTTGGCCACGGATGCTGTAGGCAATGGTAGTGACGAACTCTCCCCCAAGGCCTAGCTCAGAGCACAGCTTAAGGGCAAACCTTTCAGGGGAGTTCTCTTTCTCAGACATATCCCACTCAAACTGGTCTACTAAGGAGATATTTCCCACATGTATGTTAAGCTGTATAATAAAAAAAAAAAATCCTCTGATACTTTGTAGTAAAACGTTAAACTAATACGTGTGTGTCTTCAATATGTTAAACATGCATGATATATTAAGACATGAGGAATTTATCAGTGTCATTAAGGCAATCATGCTAAATATGCTATGTAAACAAAGTGTCATGTTTGTTTGAAGTTTGGAAAACATTCACAATTTAAACAATTGATCATAATAATAGAAATTCACTATAGTAGAGTCAAACTATTATAAAATAGTCACTCATCAGTAAGAGTTGTAGTTAAAAGTGGGAAACAAAATACAACCAAAACGAAGACCTACAAGTAACTATGGTATGAGTGTTGATTTAGCACCTTGATGATGACTCTCTGGTCCATTTGTTCATCCAGTATGCTGTCTGTAGGGTAGGACTCAATCTGTTGTCTTATGGCTGAAGCAATGGCTGGGACAAAAGTTAAGGGGTTTAAATCCAAGTCATCACAAAGGATCTCTGCAAACATTTCTGGTGTCATCAGTTTCTCTAGAAAACAAAAATTAGCAAATTAGTGTCTCAGAGATAAATGTACAAGTCTACATGAACAATTCATGTACATTAATAGAAAATGTGTAACATTCTGAAGGGTAATCAAAGTTTTTTTGTCATTGTTGTTCAGTCATTACTGTTCAAAAGATTTATCAAGCTCATATTGCCATAGACACCACTGGAAGAGGCTGAAAAGACATCCAACTTTGGAGCTGATGTTAAGCATTAGATGAGATTTAATATTCATAGACTAAAAGTCTAAGTTTTGTTAAGAAGCTGAAAGTCTGTGTAGGATAGAAGCCATTGTACTCTGGACTGTTTTTAGAATTGGAGAAAAGTTTGTTTTTCTGTATGTTTTTCTGAATTTTTTGTATCCAACTGTGTGTACACAACTCTGCAGCAAAAAATATTCTATATAAAAATATAATTGGGTCCTCTACCAGAGACCTAGAAGTTTGAGGGTCCTGCATAGTATCTTGGCTGTTCCCAGGACTGCACTCTTCTGGATGGAGACCTCAGTTGTTCTGGCTCTGCTGGCGCACTTCTGCTGTTTGTACATCACTACTATGCCTGATTTTAGCCATTTTGTCAGTGTGCTCCTGGAAGTCCCACGTGATCTTGGCATGGTCATCATCACCATTGCAGTGTATCCCACTTAGACCATGCAACTTCCATGCTGTACTCAACACAGCTGTTTCTGTATACTATACCAGCTACATGGTTATGGTGTTCATTCTTTTCACACCGTCTGCTAGCTTATTGTTATGTGCATCTCTGCACAGCCTGCATCTGGGGTCCTATCAGGTGGGGTGAATCCCAGCCTCTATTGATCTTGTATTCAGAGCTTGTTCTTGTGCTGCCATGATTAGTGCCTCTGTGCTTCATTCCAGCCTTCTCAAGCTATTGGTAGGATTTTTTCATATCAGACAATTCTACTATTGGCTGGCAGTACATGATATGCAGGGTTTCATGCTCCCATGACAGTTCTTGCTCCTCCATGTTCCCATCCTCCTCAGGTTTTTATTGTCCAATGTATTCACTAAGCTCTTTTTCACTTGGGGTTATCTTCCTGGTGTACTCCTAGATCTTGGTCGTTTCATCCTGGATAGAGGCTCTGATGTTCACTAGTTCTCAGCACCCCTCTTTCCACTTAGCGTACAGTTTCAAGTGCTGGATTAAGGATAAAACCCTTCATACATTGTGAGTAGTTTTGTTGTCTTGATGTCAGTGACTTTTATCCAATACTTTGGCCTTACTATCTTACTATGGCTTTTCATTAGTTGTCAGTTACAAACATCAAAATTAAAAGAAATAAACATTTGAAATATATCAGTCCGTAAGTAATGAATAAATATAGTTTCACTTTTTGAATGGAATTACTGAAATAAATCAACTTTTTCATGATATTCTAATTTTATGACCAGCACCTGTATATTAACTACAGATTGAAGATTAATTACATCTTCATTTTGTTCATTTGGATTAAACACCTACCATTCATGTTCCAAGTGAAGGCATCTCTCAGCTTCTGCCCATCAATCTCCATGTCTAACCGGATAGGCACAAGAATCTCAGATTGGCAGGCATTCTCATGGATCACAGCAGGATCATGATCATCAAAGCTGCAAAAGACATATAAAGAACAAGCTTTTTTCAGAAATACAATGAGATTGTGCCTGGTATTCTGGTCAAAATTTTGCATCACTACATTCTTTTCCTGTGGCAGCTTTCAATGAAAATCAAGATATATGTACTGAATAACTGCTGTTTCATTCAGAAGCTTCTTTGACAAGCAGTTTTACTGCCTGCATTTTTGCAGAACTAAGTCCTCAATACCAAAGTGGAAAGGTCCTCTTCTTGTCACGGCCTAGGCGGTTGCGGTTTATAGTTGTGGAACAGGGTACAGCATCTAAGTGATGGGAACTGTTTGGTAGTGTGGGAACCCACTGACTATTCCTCTTAGCCTTCTGCTCTCTGTGAACACAGACATGTAAATGAAAGGGATTTCTATTAGTTATTTAGCAGCAGAGGTTAATGTAAGGTGTATTTCTTGGGAAATGCACACATCAATGTTAATGGTTTGCTGGCTTAGCAAGTAAACATTTTTTATTATTTAGATTAATAGCAAATATGCATACAATTTCATCCAGAACAACAAAATGTTATGCATTGAAAAGATTCATGTACCATGACACTGCTTATTTATATCAAGGTTTGGCTCTGAACAACTACATAGTGACATTTAATATTTATTTCTGTTCATTGGCTGGACTTGTCATATAATTCAAAGAGATAAGATTTATCAGGCATGTTTCTATACCTTACTGATGTAAAAGTGTTCAGCAAAAATGCACGTAAGCATCATATCTATTATACTACAGCCTAAAATGCATCAAGCATGGCCGTAAACAAACAAAAAGCATAGCTTTTAACTGAAGTTATCTAAACCTTTCTATGTAAAAGTGCACAGCAATCATATCTGGACTACACTCAGCATCCACTTTATTGGAGACATTTATTAGAAGCATATTTCTGATGTAAAGTTTAGAATAAATAATAAATACTAGGGGTGTCACGATTCTCTAAATCCTCGATTCGATTGTATTTCCGATTTTAGGGTCACGATTCAATTCGATTCTCGATTTACAGCAGAGAGGCCTATGCCAGTTTTAGATTAGTCTATGGTCAGTCATTGGTTTGATTCAT
>JAOYMR010000021.1:365742-389826 GCA_025802075.1 Tenebrosternarchus preto
TCTGGATTAATCCATACTTGCTTAATAAATTCATTTTACTCTGTTATACCATTTACCCAACTGCTTCTGACTCTTTTTGTGCTCACCTCTTTAAGGGTTTTACAGAATTTCAGCAACAACAGTGAGCTACCACAGCCCGAATCCCTGTTTTCTTGACTCCCCTTATGTCTCTGGTTTTTGGTCCTTTTGCTCAGCTTTTGTACTTCTGCCTGTTCCTGCTGCCCTTCTTGGTTTTTGACTCTGTGCCTGTTTTTTTGGATTTTATTTTTGTTTTGTTCCTTTTGTACCTCTGTCTTGTCTCTGACTTGATTCCTGATCCTGTCTTATGGCTGTTTTGCCTGCTCCAAATAAATACTATACAAGGTATTATCCTGCGAATAGATCCTTCTCCATCGAACACTCCTTAATTGTTACACAACAACATTAAAGATGGACAAGGTCTAAACAAAAACTGGGCCTTTAAATAAGGAACAACATAAAGATATGATCTTCAGGTGGTAAGCTAATTTGTGAATAATACCCACCTCCTGAGGTGGGCAACATTACTTGACAGATGTAAACAATAACAAACAGTCCATGTGTTCCACTGCTGCCACTACCGAAGAACACCAATAAAAGGAGTCACTGCATCCAACCCCTTCCCCAAGGCGAGCAATCTCCAGTGCATGCAGCAGTCCAGGGTTGAAGCCCACTCCAGGCTCCTGTCACCTTGAGCCTTGCGTCCCTGACGCTGGTAACCACCACTTTCTTGGGGTCCATCTGGGTCCTCCCGATGGGGCTCCACTCTAGAAGGAGGCATCTCCAGGAGGAGTCGCCCTCATGGTCAGCTAGGCTCTGGCAGTGCACCCACTGCATTGGAGCACCTCACAAGTCGCAGCAACACAGGGCTGACTTCCCCTTTGTGCCGGCAGGGCCCCCGTCCATTAGGGGATCCACTACCATGAGCCCCTCTCCCCCACCTCAGGGCTCCATCTGGCGGCTGGCACCAGCTCCCACCTAACAAGACAGTCTCTGCAGCCCAGGGACCTCCCAGCACCATTCCTAATTTTTTTTAAGGGGAGACCCATCCCCTGGCAGAGGAGGTACTTCTCCTTCCCTTCCAGATGTGCTCAGGGAAGCAACTCCCTCCCCTTCTCTTCCAAGGGTTCTGCCTGGCATCCCAAACTCCTTCAGGCTAAGTTCTGGCTTCTTCTCTCCACCCATTCCTCCAGTCTCCAGGCTGTTGTACAGCAGGCAACAAAACACAGACACACACATGGACACAGGCAGCGGCGTGGCATGCACACAAAAAAGGCAAACACACAAATGCACAAAACACATACACACAACAAACATAAACAATAACAAACAGTCCATGTGGTCTGCTGCTGCCACTACCGGAGAGCACCAATGTTTACATCATGACATATAAACGTTGCAGTTTACTGAAATTTGCTGCAACACACTGAACAATTTTTTAAACTAGTGAGCTGTTGAGCATAAATCCATATTAAAATCCTCATGTATATTTAATGGTGTGTATATGTTAATATCAAACAGAGAAATAATGACTACATCTCTGAAATTTTCCACAATGCCCGTTACGTAGCACTGGAAACCCAGACCTAGCGCCACGCCCCCTTCTACATCACACTCATTACTACCTCGTTCCCAATCACCCTTGTATCACTTGCACCTGTCCCCAATCACCACTAACAATCTCACCTCTGTACATAAGCCCACAGGTAGTGCTTTGCCTTCGCTGCACGTTTGCTTGCCACAGATGGACTGAACTGCTGTCCTCTTTCGAGCCAAGCTACACCTGCCACTGCAAGCTTCTCCTTTTATTTTGCTAATTGCTAGCTTTACTAACCGCTAGTGATGGCAAAACGAGGCTTCATGAACCAATGGGGCTTTCCAGCTCAAAGGTTCACCAAAAGGTTCATTACCCGAAGCCTCGTTGACTCGTTCTCACTAGTGACACCTGCTGTGCAAAAGGATATATGACAGACTCAATAAATCCTGAGTCAGAGAATCCTGAAATGTCTGTGTATAAAATAAAATATTTTTGCCACGTTTTTGCCAATGAATAAAAAAGTGTATTTTTACATGGAAATATTATTTTTAGAGTTTTGTGATGTTGAACACATAAAATAAATACTTGTGGAACTGGGAGTACAAGAGTGCTTATGGAACTGAAAGACGGGAAACTGCAACAAATGGAACAAATATAAATTACTGATTTTTATTTAAAAAAAAAATTCCTTTTCTTAGACAAAATTTCCCCAGCCTTAGAAAACACCCTTTCACAACACCAAACACCAACTCAAAACCCACAAAGGGGCGCGAGGCTCGAACCCCGTTTATGTGGTTGTGACACTCAAAATGAAACGATGACGTAGCCCACTGAATCCGAGGCCTCGTTTGTCATCAGTCACATGATTTTTACGGTACTGACACAAGCCTCGATCCGGGGCTTCATCTGGCACGCCCCTTTTTGCTCGACACAGGCTCCGAGGCACCGCTTCAAATGTTACATCACTACTAACCGCTACATTTGTTACCACAGCCTTAACCTGCGTGCTTATTCTGTTTGCTCTGTGGTTTGCTGCTCATCTTCAGTTCATTAAAAGACTATGTTCACTGCAGCCTTGCCTTCCACTCCCTCACTGCCGCCGTCACAATGCCAAAACAATTCCACTACCACCCATGAGTGTTAGCCTTTGCCTATCACTGTGAGTTTGGGTAGATTCTACTGTATTTTTTAAATCCATATGAAATATGGCTAACGAGGATTAGAGACAGTAAAGATGTACATTTCTCAGAAAGATCCCATAATGCCAACACAATCCCACTACCACATAAAAGAAGTAACTGATGTAGGTTTGGCCAGATTCTATTGTACAATTGTTAGACTGATTTTGCTTAGCTTTTTCTCATGATTTTCCCATAATGCCAACTGTTCCACTGCCACCCGAGTGGGAGCCTTTAACATTCATTTCATATAAGCTGATTTTGGCTAGCTATTTTGCTGAATTTTCCCATATCATTTTCCTATAATGCCAAAACATTTTCTTTTGGCATCATGGGAAATATTTAAAAAGCTAATCAAAATCAGTCTATAAATGAAATGTTAATTTGCCTAATTTATATTTATTAAGAATTGGTACAGTATAATGGCCTCCAACTTGCCCCAGTGATAGCCAATGGCAACTACTCTTGGTTGGCAGTATAATTGTTTTGGCATTATGGGAACATTTTGAGAAACAGCAAACAAAAATCAGCCTATATCAATTGCTAATTCCCTTAATTAGTATTCCTTTAGTATGATTTTAAAATTGATTTATGAAAAATTGGTAAAGTAGAATGTGCTCTTCCTTGCCCTAGTGATAGTGAAGGGGTAGTTATGGGGTAGTAGAATTTTTTTGCCATTATGGAAAATCTCTGAAAAGTAGGTATGTTTCTCTGTATGAAATGGACATACGTATGCATACCATTAAAAATATGAGGACTTTAATATGGATTTATCTGGAAATAGCCAACAGTCACCACTCAGCTGTCAGTGTAATTTTTCAATCCTGGAATACCTGCACACTGCACACTTGAAACACTGTACTACTGAAAAAAAACTTTTAGCTGGCAGTCATCACATCACTATGTTAGCAAGAAATGACAAAGCCAATCCTGTTAGTGATGTGGGTTAGGGAAGTGGGACTCGTAGGGGAGAACGAGACCTGTCAACAGTTTGTGTAGCAAATATATTGACTAGACACTGACGGACCGTTGTATTATATTTTTTTACAGTAAAATCATTGCTAGGGTCAATTCCGTAGTCTGGGAATTTTGGTAGGGACAATTTAGTAGTCAGGAAACATTGGTAGACAATTACGGCATCTGAGCAGCGTAAACCCCTTTCATTCCTCCATCCTCGCATCTTCATTTACTAACCCCCAGTTCTATATAGAGGGAGAAGACAGACAACACTAATTTGCACCACAAAGATATCATTGTGGCCCGTCAACTATCTGTAACGTCAACAATCAGTAGACTAGCAGTACAACCACTTTTACATAACACAGTTTAGTTGTTATGTCGTGACTTTAATAATATTGTTAAAATGAGCTTCTCTCGTCAGACTCCTTATTTCGCGGACGCAACAATATGTTCCTTTCTTATCAATAACAGCTATTAAGTGAAATTCTCTTTGTTTGTTTATTTATTGCTTTTTTACATTTTATATACAAAGCAACTTACAATTGTGAGCAGTTGAGTGTTAAGGGCCTTGCTCAGGGGCCCAACAGCAACAACTTGGCAGTGGTGGGGTCTGAACCAGCAACCTTCTGGTTACAAATCAAGTGCCTTAACCAGTGAGCTGGTAATTCCCCATGGTGGTAATTCTCTAATGTTTATTTCTTGAGCACGAGCTTCGTATATTCTGCAGTGCATTAAATTAATTAACTAACACTTGTAGGAAAGCTCTACGTATTGTTGTACCTTTTCCCGTAATCAGTGAAATCGTCCACTTAGAATTCGGACAACACTACAAAATGATACTCTAACGAGAACAATTTCGGTCAAGCATTTACGGATTTGGTTCCGGGTCATTGCCTGGAGGAGGAAGGACCAGCTAAACGAGAAATTGGATATATGAGATACTAAGTGGTAGTACCACATTTCGAACGCAACCACTATCTACCCGGGGAGGAAATGTAGGAAGAACTAGCGGTACTTCCTGTATTTTAAACATGTATATCTTAAGCATGTATTAACCTATTGTGAAAATGATAATATGGATTATATGTCAGTGATGATTTGGTTTAACAATATGGTTATTTTCTGCAAATGTATGTTTCTATGGTTATCTTAAAGCAAACATAGCTTGCTATCTAGCTAGTTAGCTAGGTAACCACGTCTGAACGACGCAAGTAACGTTAGCTGGCGAGCTAGCTATCTTTGCTAGCAGCCTACAATCTGCTGAATTCGTGTTTATTGCACAATTTGGTATAATTACCACAACTACTCTAATATACTTATATACTCGCTATTCTTTTAGACATCTAGTTATCTTGTAGTAAGTTACCCACCCTTTCTGTACAGCGCTTTTCTAGATAGATAGCTAGTTACATAAACTTGTGCTTTATGTAGTACCTAGCTAAATTTGTCCTACTTATTTCACCGTGAAGGAAAACCAAAATAAAGTAGAGAGAATGCCTTTTTTACACGGCTTCAGACGAATAGTTTACGAATATCAACCCCTTGTGGATGCAGTGATGTGCATTGTAGGTACGAAGGAAGAAGAAACGAACCGGTACATGCAATACTTTACCATACATGCATGTTGACTGTTTACCATACAATCATGCATACATGTTGACTGTACCAACCGCGACAGGGGTTGGCTGGCTAGCTATGTTTGTTTTCATATCGTGCAGGATGCAAGGTGAAGAAAATGTATGTAAATCTCTGATGGAGCTACTTGAAAAAGAGTCACAGTCAGTGGTTTTTACCGAAGGAATTAGCTACGCTCTTTTTAAAGTGGCCGAACTTGGGAGAGTGAGTCCTGCCAAAGTGCTCTTACGTTATGGAGCGGACTTAAACTTTGAAGGCGAGTTGTCTTGTTCGTCTCTTTCTCTGGTCGATTCTTTTATTATGTAGTTAGATAACTGCTCCGCTATTAAGCGGAGGACCCATTGCTTTGTGTACGCTTTTGTTTCCAGTTCACTCATTTAAGCCATGTAACAGAACCTCCCGTATTTTAGACATGGACAAAATTTAGGAGTTTTTAAAAAAAATTTCTAAACACCATGTAGTCGTTTAGGACAGCACCGTTACAGCGCAAATAATATGTTAAGTTGTGTGGCCGTTTGTGAAGCTGATGGTGATACTAGATGTCCGGTCAAATGGAACTGATGGGGCGAGGGTGTTTTATTTTAAAGTAGAAATTGTTATTGTATTACTGAAATTATTATTGCATCATTGTGAACGCGAATTCTTGCAGTCATCCAATTTACACAGACACATGTCTGTGTAAATCGGATGTGATTTTATTTTTGACAGTTATGACGATTTAAGGAATCTGACTTGGAACAGTTGCGAACTCTGCACTGACTTGCATACGGTTCAGAGTATTATTATTTGGCTCCTTGACTGACAACTTAGGATAGTCCCTTTCATCAGAAGACTAGTCTTCAGCCTCATATTCCTATCCCCAACAGATCCAGTGTCTTACTACAACCCCCTGCACATTGCAGTGCTTAGAAATAAACCACACATGGTGCAAATGCTGGTTGGACATGGGGCAAAAATTGACAAAAGAGATAGGGTAAGTGTATTTTATTGCCATTTTCCTGTTCTTCAACTTTAATGTGCTGTCTTTCATTTTGCATTTTTAGCACAGTAGGTCTGACTGATGTTTCACACTTGTAGATTCATGAGAGTAGTCCTTTGGACCTTGCTAGTGAGGAAGCAGACAGACTCTCTTGCCTCTGCATGCTTTTGGATCTTGGAGCTGATGTTAATGCCAAAGACAAGAATGGTACTGTATTAGCAGCAACACTGTTTAACCCAAACGTTTTAAATTGAGGAAGTATTAACCAATATGTAAATAAATATACAATCATTTCTTCTTTTTGATGTTCATAATACTGTAGTGTTGTGGTGTAAGCTTTGCAAAGAGACTGACTGGGTTTTCTACCATGGTAGAAACGTTAAGCAGTTTGTATCATTCCTTATAGGCAAGACTGCTTTGCTCCACGCTTTGGCCTGCAGTGATGGTTTGACGGTCAATAATACAGACAACATTCAGTTACTGCTGAAGAGAGGTACTTTATTGCACAGCTAATTTACTTTTAAAGGTGTTTAACCCCTTTTTGTTATTTACTCACTGTGCACCTAAAACCTACAGTTACAGTTTTAAGCCTTATTTTAACTTTAGAGCAATTTAATTCTAGCTTTAATTCTAGTTTTATTATTATTAATTTGATACATTTGTTCCAAGCTTTGTATTTGTAATTGATTTGTTTATTTTTAAGGCTTTATTAATATTTTTTACTAGTTTGATTGTTTTATTGTTCCGTCACCACTTCAAGTGATGCACTTGGACAAATGATCTTTGATGTTACCTAGGGTTGCTGGGTGTTTAAGGTATTTGAAACATTAGACACCCTCTCCCAGATAACCCAGCTGGGAGTGATCAGTTTTCAGATTGTGTCCAAGTAGCATAAGCCCATGGCTATGTATCTGAAGACACTGATCTCGGTGTATTTCCACATTTAAATAAAAGTTGAATAGTTTATTAATTTATTGGATTTATTTTCACTTATGCCCAAGGATTTTGAAACCCTGAAAAATACAGTTTTTCGAATTCATCAATACTAGTTTCTTAGAAATATTTTGATGACATTCTGAACTAAAGATAAATGAGGTGATTCTTGGTGGCTTAAGTTTTGTTTGCATAGAAATAGAAGACTTTTTCCTAGATTAATAACTCCCTTTATTTTTAATTATTTCTTGCACCTTTGAGATGGGTATAATTTGTGGCAAATGTTCAGGACTGACTGTCAGGCACTGTAATTCTATTTTGTTTATTAATTCTATATGTCATTCTTAAACTTCTGATTAGAAGCTGACACAATGACACAACTTTTTACTCTGTTACTTCCTACTTGTACATTTAGATATCTCTACATTTATTACTACAGTACTATAGATTTTCTTTCTTTAGAAAATAATTTCTTTTCTACCTCTCAAATAATCTTTCTGTTGGCAAATTTCCCTGTTTGAAATGTTTTATATTTCTTATTTTCTGCATACCCTGGAATATCAAATCACACGTTTGTTTCTCTGTAGGTGCCGATGTACATGCCACCACTCATGATGGTGAGAATTCCTTATCCTCACTTGTCTTTTTAGTAAAAGAGGCCCTAGATAGTAGTGTTGAAGATGCAACAGTAGTCGGACACTTCTGTATCAGAGTTGCCAACCTTCTCCTCGACCATGGTGCTGACCCTAGCTGTTGTTTGAACACCAGTGTTGGAGAAGAATGGGAACCCTCTTTAACCTACACTAGCTTGGAACATTTTGATTTGCTCTTTCCTCTAGCTTTGGTTCTCCTTCAGCGTGGTTCTTCATTTTTCTGCTCTCGCCACAGCACATCATGCTGGACTGGTTACAATCTGATTTTCACTAGGCTGAAAGAAGCTCTCCATGAATCTCTAGATGCTGCTAATGTGGCTGACCTACTGGCTAAAGCTGAAGTGTTAATAGAGATTGCTCAGGTGTGCTCCCCACATTTTCCTCCATTTTCTAGTCCTTCTGTGTTGTGTATGCAAGAGAAGGACTCAGTCCCCCTACAGTTGCTGGAGCTACAAAAACGGCTTAGGGAACAGGAAGCTCGGCCACTCTCACTTCGGAGTCTCTGCAGGATCTGTATCCGCCACTGTTTGCAACCATGGCCGCTAGACAGGAAAATTAAGTCCTTGCCTCTGCCAGACAGACTGAAAGACTATCTGATGCCAGAAAACAGTCTAACAGGTAGACTAGGGTGGGATAGTTTCAAACCCCTCTCTTCACTTCACTAGAAAGAATGCTTTTAAAAAAGAGACAAATTATATTATCTTAAATATTGCATCCTACCCACACTTTTTTGCTACATATGCTTGATGGAAGTAAGAACCCATCTTTAGGCTTTGTTTATACAAGCAAATAAATAGTTAGTTCTGTATAGATGACTGTCGTTTCTGGAATTTATTTTTTAAGCAGTTTCCTGAACCACATAGTAAATTTTGGTAAATGATCTTGGTAGTATCTACAAAAATATAGTACATATAGCTACAAAAAAGAGAAGGAAAAAATATATATATATATTTTTTCCACCCACAGACTAACCTTTTCAGCTCATCTATGGTCTTTAAACATATCATGATCTCAATCCTTTCATGTGGAGTTAAGTAAAAATGAAGCAGATGACCATACAATGTAGTGTCCTCTGAATGAGAGAGAAAGACTATACTGATGTCACATGACATGGGACAAGAACTAGCATTGTGTAAGACCCCCTCTAGCCTGATTAAGTGCAGCAACTCGACATTGCATTGATTCAACAAGTGGACAGAAGACGTCCTGAAGGGATGCTGAGCCACGCTGAAAGGGCTCATGTTGGGTGAACATGCAGGCTATACTATTTGTCAGAACTCTCTAGAATGCTCCTTGAGCCACTTCTGGATAATGTGGGCCTAATGGTATGGTGTGTTATCTTGGTGTACTGTCCCATCATTATGAGGCACATGAAGTTTACTGTTTGGCAAATGATCACCAAGCAGTAAAACAAAAAATGGGCACCAGTGGTGTGGACATGTATGGACCCAACCCATGCTATGAGAACTCTCTCACACCAGTATGGACCCACCACCAGCCTGCACAGTGCCTTGTTGACAGCTGGGGTCCATGGCTTCATGGGGTCTGTGCCACACAACAACTCTACCTTTATCACAAAACAATTGGTACTGTGACTCATTGGACCACGCAACATGTTGACAGTCTTCTGGATTCCAATTAGCAACCTCAACCAAATAATGTCGAATGCCTTTGCGTCTTCTGAAATGGAACATCCCACCCATCTGGTGCCCACTGTCATGCCTCGTTTGAACTCTGATGTTTCATGGCACTATGAGCACTGACCAGTGTTCAACCTCATTAACAAGATAACAACTTGCAACTTATACAAGTGTAGGCATTCCCAAGCCATACTCTGAGGTAATGCCGCTTAATAATCTATTTACTTACTGCTATCCTATGACTTTTGGCATGTCTGTATAATGACTGTGGGATTGTTGTTAAATTAACATGCAGTCCAATTTCATTTTGGTAGACATTCATACATATGCCAAAATGATAGAGAACTGAATTGTAATCATAATCAGTTGCACTAAATCATCTGTACTAAACACCCAAGCTATTGTTTACAAAATGAATTTTGTATACTGACGCTGGCAAGTGCTACAATCATTTTTCTACATTGTATCTGTAGTTGCTAACAATTTTCTTGGTCCGCTGTCAACATGTATAGCTGAGCAGTGCCTTAGTGACCTGTTATATTGGTGACAGATTAAAAACCTGGTGTTCAGGTTTACTTGTCTTGTTTTTAAATCAAGATTTTTGTGTCAAACTACTGCTTATACAGTTAGTATCATGGAATTATTCACTTATTTATAAAGACACTGAAATGGATGTCGTGTGTATTTTGCTTTGTGAAACTGACAATTAAAATAAAAGGATACCACCTTCTTAAACTGAAAAGGATTATATATGAGTGGTAAAATCGCAAATACACTCTTCCAGTACATTCTGTAATCTTTAAAGAGTTATTCTGTGATATTTCCTTACTTATTCAATATGTGACTTATTATTAAAGAAGCCCTTATGCAGTATTTTAAATTGTTTTGATGTCTACTTAGTTTCTGCCCTGACCAAATTTACATAATTATCAGGTGCAGCTTCACATGCCCATTTACAACCCTATGAATTGGTAATAGTATGAAAGAAGTTTATTTTGTGTGGTCATGGATAATTTAATAGCTCTGTTTTCATTGGCTGGTTTTACGATGATGCACCGCAATTGATTGAAAACTTTTAGGTTTTAGGTGAGCCATGGAGCATTTAAACATTCAATTATATATTCAACCATAAACCTGCATCAGAATATTTCAGCTCTCAAACTAAACTGATTAACAGATTAGACAATGAACTGTCGAGGAGCTGAAGTCCTATATCAATCAAAAATGGGAAACCATTTCACAAAATTACAGCAATTGTTCTGTTCAGTTTGAACATACTTTCAGTGTTAAAAAAGAGCTGATGCAACACAAAATTAAATACATCCCTGCATGTCGGGTATAAATTCTTGCCCCAAATGTAAGAGTCCAAATATACTGGTATCTTATTCACAAGTGAGGGAAGGATGGAGCAGGAGGTTCACAGACGAATTGGTGCGGTGTCTGCAGTACTGTGGACACATACCTGTCTGTCATGATAAAGAAGGAACTAAGCTGAAAGGCAAATCTCCTGGTCAGTCTACGTTTCAAGCCTCACCTATGGTCATGAGCTCTGTGCAGTGACCAAAAGAACAAGATTCAGGATACAAGTGGTGGAAAGCATTTTTCAGATTTATCAGCTGACCTTAGCAGTCAGGCCTGAAGCCAGTGTAAGTAATGGCTTAATTGGAATCAGTTAATAAAAGAATTAAAAAATAGATTCCGTTTGGGTTCAAGTAGGCAAGTATAAGTGCCTTGAGGGTGAAGGTAAAATAGGAAAATTCAGATATTAATAGAGCGAAACGTGTGTACAATAAAACGCTTTAGTTAAAAGTATTGCATATACAGCACATACTGACTTCTGAATCTACTGTATGTTTAACCCATTGCTCATTACTTTTACTAAGTTATCAGTACTGGAAAAATATGCATGTGGAGGCCAAATGTTGCTGTCAAATATAAAGAAAAATATGATGTTTACTAATTGTATAATGGGCAAACAAAACCACAGACACACTGTAAAGACTTTAACTTTAGCTTTAATTGGCTATTGTGATTGTGAGATAGTACAGTACAGCATCTTGATTGTGAGATAGTACAGTACAGCATCTATTGTGATTGTGAGACAGTACAGTACAGCATCTTGATTGTGAGATAGCACAGTACAGCATCTATTGTGATTGTGAGATAGTACAGTACAGCATCTTGCAATTAATGATTTTTGAAATTCACTGCATACAGTTAGCATGTCCTCTCTATTATAGAAAAAACACAATCCTGACAATAACCTATGACATTATGTGAGACATTTTAACTTTTTTGCTTATTTTGCTGTGTTAATACATCCTTTTATTGTAGTAGCACCACAACCATGTTGAAAATCCACATATTTTCTCCAAAAAACATTCTATTTTCAGCCTAAAGCATGCCAGATTTGTTGACAGGCTTAGCTATGTTTTGCATTTCTTCCCTTGCATGCAAATATTTCATGCACTACATGTGCAAGTGATTAACTGGGTATTTTTTTGCTGCTAGAAACTTTTTTCCACACTTTGCTTTTTATTATTTCTATGTTTGAGGTTGTTATATATATATTTCTTTTTTTTAACAATTAGCACTCTTTTGCATTTCCTTCTCAACTTTCTCTACTTTTTGTACCTTTTTTCTCTGCCAAGTCTCTTCTGCTTTGCTGTCCTACCTGGTATCATTGACCTCTTTGCCTCCATTAGTGATGGTCACTGCAGTTCTAGTGGAAACCTCTTTGAGGTTGGGATCCTCTTTCACAGGTCCCCTCTGACCACAAGTAGATTTTCATCCTTTTCATTCTCCTGCTTTTCATCTTCATTCTCTGTTTTCTCAGCCTTTCTCTTCTTCATTCTCTTTTTTTCCTTCGGCTTTTTCACTGCTCTCTTGCTTTTCTTTGACAACTTTTTCTGACTCACTGCCTGTCAGTTCAGCTTTTGTGCTGCTCAGTCCTGTTTCTGCAATCACTTCACTTTCTGGTACTTCCTCTCCACCTTCTGATTCTTGCTCATCTCCATCTTCTCCTGCTTCCTCTTTTTTCTCTATACATGCCTCATCCTTTTCTTCCTCTGGTTCTATTTCCTCTTCCCTTTTATACCCTTCCTTGTGTTCTCTTACTTCACTTTCTTCTTTCTCTTCCTGCTCAGTACTTAGCTTAGCTTCAGCAACATAATCTCCTCCTCCTCCTGTCCACAGGCTTCAGCTGACAGCTCCTTTGCCACATCTGCCAAATCATCATCTATGTCATTCTGTCCTGTGATTTCTTCAATTATGTTATTCACAACTTTGTTTTGGAGTCTGGGAGTCTTGGAATGAGTATATGTAAATCCAACACTGGGAGTACCAGAAAAGGTTTTAAATTGTGTCTCTTCTCTCTCTAGAAGTTTCCTGCAAAAAATACAAACAGTAGAGAGATCTTTATATATACTCATGCACTATAGCATTAAATAGGCTAAATGTCATAAATATAAATGTAGCGTATGTCCTGACCTGTAGGCAGCAATTTCAGCATCTAGGGCTATCTTAATATTGAGCTGGTCCTGATATTCTTGGAGATGGTGAGTCATTTCCCACTTTGACCCCTTCAGATCATTTTTCAGCTGGTGGATCATCTCCTGATAATATGAGAAATCAAGCAATTTCAAAGCAGTGTAATAAATAATCTAATCATTCTGATTGTACATGAAATAAGAGATGAGGTATATTATTCAGTGGCTAAATTTCTTTCATGGCTTCAGGATGCACGCATGGACAGCGTGTATGTATATTCGCGGTAGCCTAATGCGCAAAGTTACACTTGCAGAATGCTGTCCAGTCCGCCCTTATGTTTGCCTTTTACACATAGCGAAACAAATTGCGTTCAAATGTGCAAAGCTTTCACTCACTCTCTCTCTCACACACACACACTCACACACACACAAGCGCGCGTGTACACGTCCTACAATTATACAGGTGTTAAAAAAGGTGAAGTAAATGAGTGTGAACCTGATAACAGCCTATATCGCTGTTGTGTCGGTCCTCAATATCATTGAGCTGTCTCTCCAATGATTCCTTCATGTCATGCAATGCTTCTAATTCAAAGTGTTTGGTTTGTAATTGGCGGCGATACTCAGCGATCTCATCTCTGACAGACTTAATTGCATTCTCATTCTGTTCAGCCACTCCTGTTAGCGCGGAATAATGACATTTGAATACATCTTCAACTTGCTGAAGGTTTTTCGAAGAGAGGCTGTATAGTTGCGCACGAATTTCTCGTAGCGCAGAAGTAATATCGGTCTTCTGCATGCCTCTTCTTTTTATTGGTACCTGCGTGGCTTGCAACTTAGCTAGAAGCTTTTTAACTTCCATCTCGTGGTTATGGCGCAAAAAGCCTATCTTATCCAAGATAGCCTGGACTTTCTTCTCCAACTCTGATTTTACCAGGATCGATCCATCTTTGTCTTTTTTCTCTGCACGGATGGCCGACTCAATTTGTTCTCGTAAGCGCCACTCTTCTTCATATCGTTTCTTCATTCGCTGAATATCCTCATTGACGTGATCCTTGTCAAGGAGAATTTGTGCCTTCTCCCTGTTACGTTGCTCCACAATGAGCCGAAGCTCCTGAATTTGTTGATTGTATGCATCGCTCAGGTTGGATTGTGATTGTTTTTGTTGCCGTAGTGCCCGGATTTCTGCTTCGAGATGTTTATTATGCACTTTGAGGTATCGTACTTTATCAATGTAACTTGCAAAGCGGTCGTTGAGCCCTTTGAGTTGCTCCTTCTCATTGCTGCGCGCCAGGTCTCCATTCAGCGCAGAGCTGAACTCAAAATTGTCAGGAGGTGAGAGCACACTGAAGTTGTAAATATTTCTAATTGGTGAATTTGTTGTTCTCTTGAATGAAATGGACATTATTGGCTTCATTTTGCACCGTGCGTGCGATCTCTTTGCAGTGGATGGTGAGCGGATAGTGGATGTTTCTAACAGCCGGCTGTGGGAAAGCACCGCTATCATGTCCATTACAGATGACAGTGCCTGCAGAAATGTGAGGCAGTGGTGCATACGGTTCAGCTGTATTTATATGGGGGATTACTTTGTCAGCGAGGCCACACCTTGTCCTGAAGTATATCGATTTAATTTGAGGTGGTCGTGAATGGTCAACAGCATATTTATGCGGCATTATTGATTAAACTGTATATATCCTGGAAAATCTGGAGTTTTTTCTATATGCAAACATTTTACTATTATGATGTTGGCTGAAAATGTATTGAAAATGAACTTGACGTTAACCGCTAAACACATGAACATTGAAAAGAAAAAGAAAACAAAACAATAGCCACGTATATTTGAGAAATTAGTCTGTAGTATTTGTACCAAAAATATATCGTTCTTTTAAGAAATAAATATGTGTATAATAAGTAAATCGTAAATATTCTTTTGGGTATAGTGTATGGAATTAAATTAAATTGGATATCCTGCATGGAATGAATCAAATGTATAGCAAACAGCATACATTTGAATATATAAAATAGAACCGTAATACCATTTAGTGAAATAGAACCGTAAACGTAATACCATTTAGTGAAACTGGTAACATTGAGGATATCTCAGACACATTACCCTGACTTCCCTCGATGTAATTTAGGTCTGTTGTTTATTCTAACATTTTTAGTCATGAAAATGACCACCAAATATCGTTTGGAGTAATGAACTGAAAAATATAAATAATTTTATTAGAACCTTAAAAATGAAGAATATATCCAAGGCGATTGATCATTTCATGGCATAAGAGATCTTTTACTAATTCATATCAGATTCACTTTCATACAGAACAAGATTTATGTGATATTTTGACTAAGTAAAAAATAACTGAACAGATATGATTCGTTACTGGGCCATATGAAATATAAATAAATAAGGGTTTGGAAGTTTTTGTTTTACATAGACAGGATGACTATCACCTGACTATCAGAGCATTAATGAAATTATAATGTATTCATTTGGCAGACACTCAAACTGACAACTTCAGTCATGTTACAGAGGCAAGCAAATGTAGTGTTAGTAATTTTGTTCCAGGATTCGTATGGGTATAATGCATAAATGAGCACAATTGATGCTCTAAAATTACTTGGTGTCCTGACAGTTTTGTAGTGACTTTCATAAAAATGTAATCCAAGAGTAAAAAAAAAACTATTTATCTCAAGCTACTTACACACACACACAGAGTATTTACACTGTGTGAGAATGTACACACACAGAGAATGTATTTAAAGACAGTAATGAAAGTATTCATATTCAGGCTGTACTCTGGCCAGGTTAAAGTACTCATATTCAGGCTGTACTCTGGCCAGGTTAAAGTACTCATATTCAGGCTGTACTCTGGCCAGGTTAAAGTACTCAGTACACAGTAAATTAGGGGAATTTTTAGAAACAGTTTGTATTCTATCTTTTGTGGTACACTGGTAGGATTGTAAGAGTGCAGTAAATATTCACTAGTATGGTTTCAGATGCCAGTGAAATGTGAGGCACAATCCCCAAATATGTAATGAATATGAAAATTCACACCAAACGCCCTGCCAAAATCCGATAGACTGCAAATAAATGAACTGCAGCAGATGCATGCAGTACAGATCAAAACTTCTGCAAGACTATTTCGGGTTGACTTAAGCATTCGATGAGAATAGCAATAGTTTGACATATTGTTGGTAGATGTGTTTTACTTACATATTTTGAACGTGGGTTTTAGCCAATAGAAACTCTACCTATAAATCGTTACTATGCATAGGTGGAACATTTGTGAATGTTGTGGTTACTGTTGTGTATAGCAGTAGATCCAAATAGCACTGGTGGGACTGAGCATGCATTAATGGTGATAGTAGGGTGGGTTACGGCCTTATTCGTTGGGTTGGCCGGTATGAATTTGCGGAATTTAGAAACAATTGTGAATATATTGTTTACTATTGTGTATAGCAGTAGATCCAGCATTACGTACGAGTATATATCTTCTAAAATGTACACCAGAATAATTTGCTGCTTAGATAAGGTACATCCAGTATCTGAGACCTCCAATATAGGACTAGGAGTCAGGTGGAAAGAGACTGACAGGCCTAGAAGGTGTTCAGTTAGAGCAGTAAAAAGAAACAGGAAAGAAATTCATTAAAATAATGGATAATTAGGGACAATTGTGGTTACAGAGAAATGTAGCATATATGAGGATCATATTAAAACATTGAGATAAATTCATACTTCACTCAATGTAACAAAATTTAGCTTATTCCATGCTGACACCATATTTCCCCTGCAGACTGCTGCTCCTCTCTACACTGAAATGTAAATTGAAGCCTTTTATGACTCATCCTTTTTCATGCCTCTGCAGCAGAGAGAGGCACTTGGCAATATGCTAAGCAGTAGCTCACAGTGCAGGATGATATCGCATTTAATTGCCAATCTTGGCAAAATGGCAACTCTGTGCTTCTTTGCAGTTTGTTATGGCTGTTAACAATAAATGGTAAATATGAGTTTGACAATAGAGAAAAAATGGGAGAAAAGGATTCAGATAGTTTGTGTACACACCAGACACCTAAGAATGGTCTTGACTACCCACATTAGATTTAAACAGTTGCAGTAAATATTCAATGATATTTAATTGTTATATTTTATGTGTAATATTGCTAAAGAAGACTTTCCTCAGTTATGTTCCTGGTAGCCAAGTCATGTCCTAATTTTAGAATATAATTGCATTGTCCTCAGAAAATCTAATCTGCCAGATTTAGGACCTCAAATTCCTTACAATGAGTCATTGCAACTCAAAACTCTTGTAAATTATCAAATTGCTGTCCATCAAATAATAAGGCAAACACTTTATATATCTATAGAAACAATCTTTTTACCTTCTATTTGTGGCATGTAATATCATATAGATATCACAAAGATGAATTCAGTCTCCGCTAAAATCTCCGGAATAGGGTGAGGAGCTTGGCTATTTTAGAGGTATAGCAAGCAGGTCCAACTGATAGGAGGCCTCGAAGTAGACCCACTTGAGAGATTACATCTGGCTGGTTTGGAAATACCTGGGGAGCTGGATAAAGTGGCTGATAGAGAAACTTGTAATTCTTTGCTCACCCTTTTGAACCTGAAATGGATTAAAGCCCCTGTCAACTTGGTGTCACATGGTTAAAATTTGTTTTAATATTAAAATATGAATTGGAATATTCAGTTACCAATGTTATAGTCATTAAATATATGGATTGCATAATATGTAAGATTGCATAATGATTGACAATGACGTGTTCTTGGCGGCTTACACTGGCTTCCCAGTTGCATGTGCTGGCTATGGGGTGGCTCTTGCCTGCGAAATGGTGTCGCACACCCCGCCTTTTCCTATTGCCCACAAAAGCCCTGTGACAGTACGCAGTGTCCCTGGGGCAACGCTCAGAAGGGCACCCTTCATCTTCGGCCTCCTCGGCCCCAGTTTCAAAGGGAGGGTGCAATGGGTTGCCTTCTAAGGGGGTCATCCTTGTTGCTGGAGTAGAGTGTACCAAACCACAGGGCTCCCACCCATACTCACAGAGTGCACCCTCCCTGTCGTGGGAGAATGCAGAGTCTGCACATATGGAAGGTTTGGAGCTTGACGGAGTATGGATGAGATCCTTCAGCCTCTGGGTGTACTTTGTCAGAACCACCTCAGAGGCCCCCATCCATACACTCCTCCCCTTAGTAGGGGCAGAAAGTCCCTAGGCTGAAGACTGGGTAGCACGCTGGGACCAGCATATGGGGCAGCTACACTGGTCCTCTCCCTTTCTTTTTGACTTTCCTCTTTTTCTTTGGCATCGTGAGTGGTCATTGTTTCTGTGACGGAGCATCGTGCTAAGACCAAAAGGAGAGGCAAGATGCTGAAGCTTCATGATGAAGTGAAACAAGTTTATTTTAACCTATACTGGCTGATTATTTACTCTGGAAATCATGTGTGACCTCTGTGTTCTGTCCCCCAATCACTGATGGACACCAGGTAGTGGATGAATAGCCTTTTTACTTTCTGCAACTGCAAATGAGTATGGCAACCACAGGGTATGTCTCGTAATAACATCACTGCGAGTCTGCCCACATAGAAGAGTTAATGTTAGTCAAGTTAGTTAACTAGCATTGAGAAACTGGTTGTGAATTACTTGGTCCATTTATAACCATAACTCTATATCCGTATTTAGTTTATCTATAATAATGTAATTACTGATATGTTTTATTATCGCCTCAGAGCACCGTTATATTATTTTGAGTTTTAGGTTATTCAGAAAAATGGAGCTGTACTTATTTGCAGCAGAGCATAGTCTACTTTGCCGCAAGGATCCCAAAATCTCTTAGTTTTAGCAAAACTGCATAGCGCTGACATCAAATAGGTGGTGCTAAACTCATTTTAGCAGAAATTTCACATTTTTACCTGTTTTACCCCATTACACGTGCATATCAATCAAACCTTCCAGTGCTTCAGTTTCATCTGCATGACTTTCTTTCACCCTTTTGTTTGTAATAATCTGATCCATGTGTTTTTTCTTCCGCATTGATCATGCATATCACAGGACCTAACATTTACCATGTATATCACAGGACCTAACATTTACCATGTATATCACAGGACCTAACATTTACAATGTATATCACAGGACCTAACATTTACCATGTATATCACAGGACCTAACATTTACCATGCATATCACAGGACCTAACATTTACCATGTATATCACAGAACCTAACATTTACCATGTATATCACAGGACCTAACATTTACAATGTATATCACAGGACCTAACATTTACCATGCATATCTGAGGACCCAACACTCTTTCTATAACACTCTTTTTCCAGGCCATTCTTTCCCCTCCCTATGTGTGTCATGTCATTATATCTTTGTACCTCAGACCACCATGAATATACATACATTACTGTTAAAAACTAATGTTTTCATTTTTATGCTAAATTAAGTGTCTGCGTTGCATTTGGTTGGTTTTGAGCAGTGTATTATAACGTTTCTGTACGGTTTTTTAAACTGAAAAAAGCTAAATGTTTATTAATACAATTATAATTTGCTACCATACAGTCATTTTATCAAATTCAATCAGTCAAAATTATTTTACAATATGTTATTATAAACTTAAAATATAAGTTATTTGGTTGGCAAGTGAATGTTGGTGCCTTTATATAATGCAGATATCGGCAAGATACAGTATCTATCTGAGATCTAGTGTACTCTAAAATAAGTGTACTCTAAAATATAATATGCATTTCTTTTCATACTGTCACATGCAAAGAATGTGCAGAAACATAAACACAAAAAAATCACAGTCCACAGAATCATTGTGTCATGGGAGGAGTTCCGCAGAGCAGTAAAAAAGCACAGCTGAGCATGGAATAAAAAGACAGCGTTTCATTTTAGTTTAGTTTTTGATAAGCAACATACACAAACGAACCAACAGCGCAGACCCAGCATCGACAAAGACTCAGTGACACATACATGCTTTTATACACTCACCCTAACGAGACACAGGTGAAACGTATAACAACGAGACCAATCACACGCCACATCCATGACACCCAGACGTACACACATGTATACATGCTCAATAGACTGATACAACAACAGAGCACACCCCCACACAGACACAGGACAGGGGAGGTGACCAGGGTGGCCACCGTGACACATTCCTGCTGCTACGGGTGGTCACTGGCAGGGGGCCAAGTTTTGACATATCTATTTATATGTTGTAATGCCTCTTATTTTCAGAAATTTCCCAATATTTATAGGCTAAATGAAAGTCTATAAATTATTGTCCATGTTGTAGCAAGTCTTGGAAAGATGAGGCTTTTTAATGAAAATCCTGCGGAGGGAAACCTTTATTAAACCAGCGCAAACTCCACAACAACTAACTTCGCTTAACTCCTAACCCACTAACTAGCCCCTCCTCTCCCAGTCTCTTAAAGGGCTAGAGCCCTTTGAGTGGCTTCATGCAAGCCCATTGCGGATTCGCTCCAGCCACGAGTAGCAGCCCCTACAAACTCCCCCCCCAGAATCCGCAAACACTGCCATGTTCCAATGGCGGGGAGCGGCCCGAGGCGAGAGGCCGGCCGCTCCCCAGGGTGTGCAGGAACAGCGCCAGAAGGATGCCCACGCTTCGCCGGCCGTGCCACCTCCACAGCACTGTCTGGACCCAGGTGGGCAGGCTTCAGGTGGTCCACCGAAACGCTCTCAGGAACGCCGCCGACCTCCACCCTGAAGTACTTATCCCCAGGTTCTAGCACACGGAAAGGGCCATCATAGACTGGGCAGAGGGGACTCCTGTGCACATCATGCTGGATGAACACAAACTGAGCAGCGCGCAAAGAACGTGGGAGAAAATGGGAGAAAATCCCCGGGGACCCATAACACCTGGCCATAGACCAGCTCAGCCGAAGAGGCCTGGAGGTCATCCTTGGGGGCTGACCTGAGGCCCAGCATGACCCAGGGAAGTCTATCAGCCCAGCCATCATCCCGCATCTGTGGTGATGGCGATGGGCGCGTCGGGCGAAGGGTGTGCCAACATGGTGGCATCCGCCAGCATGTGCTTGGCTGCGTAGAAAGCCAGGAGCCGGTCGCTAGTCCAGTCCACAGTGTGTTTGGCAGCTTTGCCTTTGAGAGCCTTATAGAGAGGATGCATGAGACTGGCCGCACGAGGGATGAAACGGTGGTAGAAGTTCACCATACACAGGAACTCCTACAGAGCTCTAACCGTGAGAGGACGGGCAAAGCGCTGAATGGCTTCCACTTTAGCAGGTAGTGGAACTGTGCCAGCACTGGTGATGCAGTGGCCGAGGAAATCAATGACCTGAAGCCTGAACTGGCACTTCGACGGGTTGATGGTCAGGCCGTGCTGGCTGAGGCGCTCGAACAGTAGTCTGAGGTGATGCAGATGTTCCAACCTGGAGGCGCTGGCAACCAGAATATCGTCCAGATAAACAACGAGGAATGGCAGGTCGCACAGGACACTGTCCATGAGGCACTGGAATGTCTGGGCGGCATTCTTGAGGCCAAACGGCATGCGGAGGAACTCAAACAGGCTGAATGGAGTGATCACCGCTGTCTTTGGAATGTCTGCAGGATGCATGGGGACTTGGTGGTAGCCACAAACCAGGTCCACCTTGGAAAAGATGACTTTCCCAGCAAGACAAGCATAAAAATCCTGCACATGAGGGATGGGGTAGCGATCCGGAGTGGTGGCGTCATTGAGCCAGTGATAGTCGCCGCACGAGCACCAGCCGGCGCCCGGCTTCCGTACAATGTGCAACGGCGAAGCCCAAGGGCTGTCAGATCTACGCATGATGCCTAGGCGTTCCAGCGTGTTGAACTCTGCCTTTGCGACCGTGAGCTTGGCGGGGTCCAGGCGTCTAGCGTGAGTGTGGACTGGAGGGCCTGAAGTGGCGATGTGGTGTTTGATTCCATGTTTGCTGCCATCTGAAGAGAATGTGGGTTCTGTCAGGCCCGGAAACTCTGTGAGGAAGTGCGAGAAGTCGTCGGAGATGGAAAACACACCCGACAGCTTGGAGGAGCTGAAGCGAGCACGGCATAGAGCTGAACATCTCAGGATTGATGAGGCGTCTGTTCTTAATGTCAACCAGCAGGCTGTCAGCACACAGGAAGTCGGCACCTAGGAGGGGTGTGGAAACCTTTGGCAGCACGAAAGGCCATGTAAACCGCTGCCTGCCGAAGCACAGCGGGATCGACCGCTGCCCGTACGTGGGGATGGAGCTACCATTGGCGGCCTCGAGGGCCGTACCAGTGCGGCCCGACTTCACATCCATCTCCTAGGCAGGCAGGACACTCAGCTGAGCACCTGTGTCACAAAGGAAACGGCGCCCGGAGACCGCATCTGTGAGGAAAAGCAGGCTGCTGGACTGGCCAATGCCTGCAGCCGCTAACAGGCGTCGGCCCTTGCGTTTCCCGGTTTCCCGAAGCTGCAGGGAGGGCAACATTTTTTAGCCTTGGCTCCAAAACGTGCGTGATAGAAGCAGAGGGCTGGAGGGGGTTGGGGCACTACTGCGTACATTGAGATACCAGAGGGGAGTGGAGGCGTGTGTGCCTGCGTGGCCGTAAAACACTGTTTGGCAAAAAAAAACATTTTATAGGCCTCCTTAGCCAGTGCACGATAGTCTTTTAGAGCAGAGCCTGCTAAAGCTGCTCGAATGTTACTAGGCAGCTGCTGGAAGAAAAGCTCACGGAACAGAAAACATGGTGGGTGGTCGTCCAGCAGGGACAACACATGATCCATCAGCTCGGATGGTTTCGAATTGCCTAAGCCAGACTGACCCGGACAACTCGAAAGTCTGAAGGAGAAGCGACTTCAATTCAACGTACTTATCGTTGTCAGGGGGGTCCTGAATGAAACTCACTACTCTGGAGGCAGTACTGCTGGACAAGGCGGCGACAACGTAGTAGTATTTCGTCTCATCCTCCGTGATTCTCCAAATGGCGAACTGAGCCTCGGCTTGTGCAAACCAAACGGCGGCATGCTGCTCCCAAAACTCCGGACAAGCACTACTGCATTAGCTGTCATGATAAAAGGGCTTCGGAGACGTCCGAAGAGGTGTCAGGGTCACCACTTTAGTGAGTCTTGGAAAGACGAGGCTTTTTAATGAAAATCCCGCAGAGGGAAACCTTCATTAAACCAGCGCAAACTCCACAACAACTAACTTCGCTTAACTCCTAACCCACTAACTAGCCCCTCCCCTCTCAGTCTCTTAAAGGGCTAGAGCCCTTTGAGTGGCTTCATGCAAGCCCGTTGCGGATTCGCTCCAGCCACGAGTAGCAGCCTCTACAATGTCAAGTTTAATGAGAATTACTGAATTACAGACCTTTTAAATTAAGAAACACTGAAGTACTGACCATACCGTGTACAAGTACTGACCATACCGTGTACAAATACTGACCATACCATGTACAAATGTCAATAGGTTTTTAATTATTATTCTCTTCTGAACATTTTAATAGTGATGATTGGGCAAACATCCTAAGAATGAGAACAGAAACAGTGGGATGTATGAAAGGACATATCTGGAAAATGGTCAGCTACACTGATCTGCATAAGAGATGGCATGTTTTTCTCAAAAGATAATTATTTCAAGGGATCTTTACATTAAAAATATTTTTTACTAGAATCCTGCTGCCCTGGGACAACTGCACGGAGCCAGCATCTTCGTGAAGTTAGATCTTCTCAGTGCCTCCATTTGGTAGGAATCAGAGAGGGCCATGAGTGGAAGACTGTGTTCAGCATGGCTTCTGGTCATTATGAATACCTGGTCTTGCCGTTTGGCTTGGCCTCCAGTGGAGCTGCAGGACGGACCTGTCTACTGGGTAAGAGCGCTGCTTGATTCCCAGTGGCGAAGACAGCAGCTACAATGCCTCGTGGATTGGGAGGGGTTCGGTCCTGAAAAGTGCAGCTGGGTGCCCATCTCTAAGGTCCTGGGGCCTCATGTACAAAGACTTGCGTGGATTTCTTACTGAAACTTGGCATACGGACAAATCCAGAAAATGGCGTACGCAAAAAAAAA
>JAOYMR010000021.1:451821-465765 GCA_025802075.1 Tenebrosternarchus preto
GTAAAGCTGCTTTGTGACAACATGTGTTGTAAAAAGCGCTATATAAATAAATTTGATTTGATTTGATTTGATTTGATTGTCTAAACCTGGGCGGTTTATACATGTACAACTCGCTTGCTTTTCAAAAACTGCCTGAAGAATGATTATTTCTATTATATCATTTGGACAAATTACTATGAATAGAGAAGTTTATTGTTCAACAAAAGAGGGGTGAAAATTTTAATATTTACAACATCTATCATAACCCAAGCATAATAAAAATATTTTCAATTTCACAATGTTTCTGAAAAAATGCAAACGTTTACATATTGTATAATAGATACTCTTAACTGCCCATTTCAATCTCTCTTTCTCTCTCACTCAACCTCCCTCCACTAATCCAGACACACACACACAATACAGGTAAATGGCATCTTCTGCAAAGAACAGAAAAAAATCTTTACTCTTAGGTGATATTTGTTTCTTAGTCAAGACTTATTCAAAATGTTTTGAAATCCAGCCTGTAATGTCCATGTAGAATCCCATTCTAGTAGAAATTTTAGCCAGAGTGACTTGCCAAGGTCACAGAATTTATACAGGGTATCCATATTTGCTGTTGTATCTGGGCTTGTAGTTACTAGCAGAGGAGGTTCCTTGTGCAGGTCCTCTGCTGTGGTTGGTGTTGCTGCGGTTTGACTCAGCTCTGTAGGACTGAGCATTCCTCATTGAGCTGTATGACAACCCCTGATGAGTGCGATAGCCCAAGATGGAGCGTAAACTGGAGTTCCTGCTACCAGGGCGACTTTCTGGAGCTGCAGCATCCTCCCTATAAAAGAGAGATTGCTAATGGTAAATTACTAATTAGAAAATTCAATTACATTTTTACATTTAAATTTAACTAATTCTTTTTTAATTACCGTATGTAAGGTTGTCTGTGGCAAATAAAAAATTATTGAAAACATATATAGGCCTTATGCCAGTTATGCTGTCAGGTCAGGTTAACCCTCAAATAAATATTTCTTTTTATATTAACAGCATATCTATTAAACCCTTATGCCCTTTCTTTAATGTTTCTGTCCTTCCAAAGGAGAGAAAATCTCACTTGATCTCATTGGCAGTTTCCTTTTCATATCGACGCTTTTGACAACAGCAAATGAGAAGCCAGATCAACAACAGGAGAAGGAGTAACAGCAACAATGCACCTATCACAGCACCTGCAATTACTCCTGCCTTATTGGCTGCTGGAATAGAAAATACAAATTTTATTTTAAAAAGGTGCATATTCATTAAAAAAAAATTTAAAAGTAAACTGCCTTTTTTTCCTTACAGCTTGGATAGAACTTGCTTTTTCATCATATTGATTTCCAGTAAAAAAAGATTTTATACTATATGGTAGTAATTATCTTAAATAATACTAGCTTTTTGAATTAGCCTCAAAAGTCAATCAGTTTATGCACTTTGTCACATAAACACACACAAGCTCCTAGAAATATCTTTACCAACGTGCCCCACCCAGACTTACGGCTGTTTGCTTTCAAAGAATATTTGCACTGCTGCTTGCCTACTTCATTGCTGACCTCACACAGGTAGTTGCCTGTATAGCTCTGCGAGTGGTTACGGATCAATAGCTCTCCTTTCTGAGGATCTTGAAACAACGACATCATCCAGACAATGACCAAATTAATATAATTTACTTTAGTAAGATAGTAGTAAGCAAGTATGTTCTAAAATACTCAATTTTCAGCATTAGATTAACAGCTTAAACAGAATCCTAGATGTTACTGGTTTTTCAAATGAAGCAGGGTGTAGTATTGCAAAACTCATGCCTGTCAGAGAAAGTTGATCTTTGTTGACTATACTGGCTTACTTTGGATTGCTGTGGGTGGCAGACTCCCACCACTCTCTCTCATCCACCTATACTTTAGAGGAGTGGTACCCTCAGATGATTTGCAGAGTAGTGTGACAGTGCTTCCTATTTCCTCACCACCGTCAACCCAGCATTTAGGCACAGAGGGGCGCACTGAAGGATCAAAAGAGTACATTTTTGAGTGAAATGGTGAGAGAGATCACAGGTTTTTGTTAAATCAGTGGTGATTTATCTGATCTGGACTGGTTGAATTATGATGGTAACATACAATGCGTAAATTATTTTATAAGGAATATCTCCTTCACCCACTTCTCCTGTTCAGCAAATAAACAACTTATAGGGAGGTTTATGACTCATGAATGGGTGGAGAGGAGGAGAACCGGTAAAACAGAAACTAGGAAGAGGTGTGAGAAACATGCACGTCTTGATCTTTACCAAACACAACTAAAGTGACCTTCCGTGAGTCAATTCCTGGTGGCTTCTTCACTTTGCACTCATATGTGGCTGTATCAGAGGTTTGCAGGGATTTGATAGAGATGGTGGCATCTCCTTTACTAGGGTCACCCACAAACATCAGTCGACTCATCAGGCTTGGGTCACCCAGTTTGTACACCTTCCCTCCAGAGTAAGACAGGATCTTACAGAAAGACAAGAGGAGAGATTCAACTCACATATTTGGGACCTTAACACAGACAGACCAGTATTATCTGAAAAACAGGTTTATCCACCCATCATAGATAACATAGTCCCTAAACATCCGTAGCTGGAGGAATGTTCGAAATTCTTGAAAAAAAATTGGTCGGAGTTCATACAAACTTACTTGAGAAGCAAGAATACTCTGAGAATACTTTAGTGGAAACAGAAGCACCTGAGAAAACTAGTTTTTCTCATGTGTTTACATTTTTCTTGGTTACTTAGAAACAGTAAAGATGTAAAGAATTTTCTCAAAACATATAGAATTGTGGTTGAATTTAAAACTGGACATAAACTGGACATTTGTACTGGACATGGTTTATCTAGTAAAAAAAAGCCCAGTACAAATATTGCTGACTAGGTAAGCAAAATGCAATGTTTTGCAGAACAGTCCTGTTTTAGACAGTTAAGAAAAAGCTGCAAACACTTACATTTTCTCATATAATCACAGTTTCAGTACAACTGACTTAAATACTCCATAAATACTTTACATTCTTTGTAAATTTGACTAGTATAAGTGTTTTCATTATTTGTTGAAAAGCATACAATGTACAAAATGATAAATTCACCATACATCAATATACTGTACAGCTTACATACATTTTTTGAAAACAAGATGTAGTATTGTTCCATAAAAAGTTAAAGATAACTGAGATTGTGAAGTTTCAAAAGTCAATCATGAAAATGGTCCTCTAAAATACTTTTACAAACAGCAATTGCACAGATTGCTTTATGTAAAATGAATGACTTTCATGTATTAGCAAGTAGTGGTTGTGAGCAGGGCTCCTGCTTTAGTGATTACATGAATGTGAAGTTTCATCAGCTGTGCTGAAGAGCTGACTAAAATTTCCATCTTATGTTGTCCACCCAGACTAAGTATGCACTGTATTCATCAGAGAGGTGCAAATCAGGGCTAGTCAGTAGGGTGGAGTTCTAAACTGACATAGCTATTTTAAACCTAGGACATTTTTCAAGGTACCGGTACATCACTGTTTGGTCACTGAAATACCGATCACAGAGCTTTAATTTACAACTATCCTAGCTCCTTGCATTCTCACCAGTCTGTCTTTCTGGGTCATGTCTGGACTGACATTGGACCACTCAACATCCAGCTGCCCAATGTCTGATGGGCTCTCTATGTAGGTACAGCCCAGTGTCACATCCTCTCCTTTGGCTTTCTTTATGGTCTGGGAGCCAGTGGACGTCACTTGTATGCTTTCTGAATGTTTAGCAGGAGAATAATGTTTGAATAATAGATAAATACACTTAATAGATACATTTAATAATTAAGATTTACAGAATAAACATAAATAAATCGGTGTTGACAAATGCCACAGATAATAGAACAAGACATATGTGCACACAATGGATTAATACTGTATATTGGCAATGCTGAGCAAGCTACTTTGAAAGTATAGTGGGCTAAATTATATTAGCCTGCAGTGAAACTACCCCATGGAAATGAAGGAAGCTAAGCTACGCCACACCGATATAACAAAATTAGTTTATTAGTACATCAGAAACTACTTTATTTATTTATTATTGCATTCAAGTAACTTCATAACAAGCAAATAATATCTCATTGATCAATATATATGTCAGTAAAATTGATATGCAGATAGTGTCACGTCTCGTCGGGCACCCAGCTCCCAAACCACGCCCACCTTGCCCCGCTCCCAATCTCCAGTGTATTGAACGCACCTGTTGCCAATCACCATTGGACTACTTAAAGCCCTCATGCAGCACACTCAGTGCTGCACATTAGCAAGCCAGCTGAACTGCTACCAGCCTCTGTTACACGCTGCTCTACGTTCGTTGCTTTGACTATTATCTCGTTGTTGTTGTCGTTTGACTTTTGCATTGCTGCTTTGTTTGTACGCCACTGGCAACTCTGTGCTAATAAACCATTCAGCATGTTTCCAGTAGCTCCTGCTCACTCGCCCTCGCCGTCACAGATAGAAATATTGGAAATAAAAGTAGAAAGTTGTTGTTGGTTAGCTTGGTTGATTGTAGTTTTTTTAACCTATTCAATAATAACCTGTCTGTGTTTTGTCAAATTTTGTCTGTGTTTTTTCTTGGAATTTTCTTATTTTGTTACAGTTAAACTCGTGTATTTGTAAGGTATGGCTACGGCAACACTCTCTCTGTTCTTCTCAATTCTCAATGTTACAGCTTCCCTCTTTCATCTTTCTATCAGCTAAACTCAGCAACAGGTGTCAGTATCCCCCTGTCATAGGCATCAGCCAAAGGATTGTTACAGGGCATCACCATCATAAGGAAGTGCTTCTGTAGGCTACACATGTCCTACACATAAGAAGATCTAAAGGTAGTTTGTGTGGACTACTAGACCAGTAAAAGAACTTTGCTACTGAACAGTTATTTGATTACGGAAACAGTGATGTTACCAACTCACTACTGAGAAATGTAGTTAAACTAGTAGCAATGCAACTGCATATTGGATTTAAAAAAAATCATGCAATTTATTCAGTCTGGCATACAATGCCAATCCAATTTCTTAATAATCAGATGTAATTTTATATATCACAACCACACTCTTTTTCCTACAGTAACTTCCACTGATGACACAGCAGACAATACATATGCTGATATTTGGGAGAAAATGAGAGAAGAGTACTTACCTACATAGTTTAAATAAACTACTATATGAGAGAAGAGTACTTACCTGCATAGTTTAAATAAACTACTATATGAGAGAGGAGTACTTACCTGCATAGTTTAAATAAAATGCTATAGCATATATCACAGCCAAGGACACACTGCAATTACAACCATTACAAAGCTTTATCATGGTTGAACGTCACTATCAAAGAAAAACCTGCATGAGATAAAGATAAACACCACAATGTTAGAGACTCTTATACCACTGCTTTTGTAATTGTGAATTTCCTATTTTTTTTTCATTGTTCTGTATTGGAGTCTTTATGACACCGTAACAGTTATCTAGGACCCTTTAAACTAGGGTGCAAATATAACACATTTAATTAAAAAAAAAATGTTTGCTAAATATAATTAAGGGAGGTTCTATAATGAGATGAGATTTATTATGTTTATGTTTTATTATGTTTATCTTTATTATGTTTATGATTTAGATCCTTTTATTTGCCACACCAAATAGCAAATATTATAAGAGAACACAAAATATTATAAAAGAACACAAAATGTTATAAAAAACACAAAATGTTATTATAGTTTGTTTTTAAGAAAAAAAGAGGGATCAATGAAATCACACTAAACATTGAATACAATTTTTCAGTGTGCTGAACATTTGCTAATGTGAATTTTCATTCAGCATTTGTTTTCAAGTTGCTAATAATTTTGGATCTTGACGTTATATGAGTAAGAGTGAAAGAATACACCTGACAGAGACTGAGCAGACATGTGAAGGCAAATGTAAGTACGTGACTTTATGAATGAAAAAAAGTACAAAGTCCAAAGATCCCTAAGGTATTAACGCTAGTCCAACACTCATTGTTATTTTTATTATTGAAAAATACAGAAGTAGTTCAATTAAATATTTACCTTTTTACAGAGATCCCAAGCTAAGTAATCCACAAGAACCTTGTTTGATCACTGGCTTTCTCTCAATTCTCTTCTTCCTTTTGTTTACCTGAAACAAAGAGAAAAGTGTTCCCTGTTAAGCCCCACCCTCTCTCTGCATTCCATCAATCACTGTGTGACGTGTTAAGCAAATAAAACTCATGTTAAGGCTACAGGTGAATAGGGTAAATTCACTTATAGCCTTAAAGGGTATTTATAGGGTAGGGTAAACAAAAAAAAAAAACAAATAAGACAATTACTATTTCTTTTACGTTTTCAGAAATGTTATGTTTAAACATGCAAATGAGGCACTATCTAATTGCATATGTACTAATTTACATACAGTTCTGAAATCTGAACAGTGCATAAACTCAGGTTAACAATTCTTGTTTCATTTTGTTGAAATATTAGAATCAAAGGTTTTTACAGAGTAAATTTTGGAAAAAAATCTCTCTTTTTGTCACTCTATAAGTTGTATATAACTATAAGTAAAACACAGTTATCAGCCATTTAACAAATTGCTACATAAAATGTTATATAATTCAGGATATATATGAACAGTTTCCTCTGTATGAACCTACATATAAATACAGATAAAGTGGGGGAAATAAACACATGCATGCACACACACAGCCCACATGCACGCATGCTCGTTATTATCCCCGTTTCTTTGATGCGTGTTTGTGTAAAAAAAAACATAAATATATATTATAGATTAGTCTGCTGTCCGCGTATTGACCAAAACCATTAAGAGAAAAATAATGAAAGGTCCTGAAAAATTAGGCTATACTCATTACTCTGTCTGTTTTTCTAGGCTACATTACTTTAATGTCATCCTCTCTGCCACTAAAGTATGTACGGCAGTCTGTATGGCAAAAGTGAAATTGGCGAAAAATCACAAAATATCAAATGAAATAGCACTTTGTTCTTCTTCTACATGTTCTATCAGCCACTTCTGGGTGACGCGTTGCGTCCACTAACCCACTTTCTAAACACTACTGTTTTCAAAATGACATTTTACACATCGATGTACTTAGTGTAGGCATTTCGTCATATTCTTCATTAATCCGTTTTCTCTTGCTCTTTCTCGCAAATTATAGTTATTACAGTCTTATCTAAGAATATTTTAGATGCCTTTCTTTCAACAATTTGTAATACAGCTCCCACCGAAGCTAAACCAGAAAGTGTCAGAGTGATATGACGCATATGAACGTGACGCATATGAACGAATCACATTGTAAGAAATCGACATCAGCCAATGAACTTTCGCAATTACGTTTAAATCCCACCTTTTTCTTTCATGATTGCTCGCTGATAGTAAGGAAATTACCATATTTGGATCAAGGAAAACTCTACAACTATACTTGTGATTAAATGCGGTAGTGCATGTAGCTTTAAAATGATAACTTGCAGTGAATGTAGAAATTTACAGACGCAAATAGTGTAGACAAATATAAACACCTACATATGTATTTGGACGTTTTCTTCTCGAGAGTCGTAGACACTTTATGTGTAAGGGAATTTAATGATTCATGATCCATGTTACATTCTGAATTAAATGTCTCTCTCTGGGTAAACTAGTTGCCGGTCGGGCTGATCCAAGTCCTACCGGTGTCTAACTATCTTTTTGACTGTACTTCGGCACATACACAACACCCTTCCTATCTGACGGTCGGTCTGACTCGGATCCGAGCGTAATCCCTGAAGGTACTCTGTGTCAGTCGGACTGAACAGTCTAAAATCTAACATTATGCAAGTAGAATGGCCCAAAATACCAAAATTGAGAATCTGTAGAACAGAAGTGAGCGTTTTACAGCTGTGTGACTGGAGTTCATACCATTCTACTTGTTAGTTACGAGTGCACATGTGGAGCGAAGACACAGAAAATGTGGTAACCAACAGCAATACCAGAAACAACAGAGGGGTGACCATGCGTATTAGTAATCTGTATTATGGTTAATTACATAAATCTACGTCATTGCACCCCACACAACGTGAACAATTACTAATGGTAACAAGCCACCTCCCATAACAACATCGTATACAGCGAAAAACACACACACCGAAGCTGCAGGTATCACTAGTCTGAGGAGCGGTTCGCCACAATATGTTAAACTAGCTCTGTTAGAGTATATCGAATGAATGCAAGTCTTATTAGCTTTAAATATCCGTAAAACTAAGTAGGTATCAAGACCACTGCACCGTTTACTTAATGTTGTGGAAGGTTCTTAAAGGCTAGTTTAGATAAATGTTAGACACTTTCATTCATGAAGAGTTTGGTAACTGGTTTACAGCGACAAACAAGACTGAAGGACCTAAACGACTCTAACATAGACAAAGTAGAACTAGTAATAGTTTGTCTGACGTTACCTGTATCTTTTGTTTTTGTCATGTACACACCCATTTAGCAAATGATTGAAGTCCAGTTACTAAGTCCAGTAACAAAATAATCAGGTCAAATATTGGAACAAATATGACTCTTGAGACAATTTACAATACAAACACATTTTATGTGGCGTGTGAAAATTGCTTTAGATGTGTTTAACAAAATACTTTATATTGGCGATCACCAACTTCTCCCCCATGATGATACAGACATCAGCTGGTTAAAGCGAGGTACATACACTGGAGAGCAAAATTAGAGAACAATCAGGGCTCTAAACTTTTTGCACTGTTGCGCATACCTTTTTTTTCTTGCGTGCACCCAAATTTTTCGACCGCATCACATTTAACACAGCAGTTTTACGGTTTCACTTTATTAAAAATAAATAAATAAAAACTGCTGTCCATATAGACAATACTGACTTGTAAATGATTAACTAACCATTTGGTGAACATAAAGTTCTTTATTTGAAGAACGGTGCTAAAAGAAAAGTGTTGGTGCTAAAAGTGCTTCACTGAGCTGAAATTTAAACTTAAAACAAAAATGTAAAGTGAACATCTCATGGCTCAGTGTCACATGGATTATCCTCCATTGCAGTAACATGCCTCTTGGATGGCCAACTCCTGTAGTTTGGCCTTCTTGATCTTTGGCCTTGGCTAAACCAGCTTGCCACACCTCTTTAGCATCAAGATCTTCCAGACTTGGCCCCTGTACACTGATTCTTATCAGATCTTCCACTGTGTCTGAATGAAGGGGTGCGCTAGTGTCTTATTTGATCCTCTTCTGTGCAGAGAACCCTCTTTCACAAACTGCAGCTGAGACAGGGAGGACCAGCATAATGTGTACAAGGTGCAGGATGTTCTGGGAAATAATACATTCAAGAGATTTATTTAAGCAATGTGTGTTAGATAGCAAAACCGACACAATCTTAAGAAAGAACATTAACAAAAACTGACTTTGTACTCTGAGCAGTAGGGCTCTCTGGTCAGCATGAGGCTCCCAGATGCTGAGGAAACCTCTTGCTGCTGCTGCCGCCTCCTCTGCAACCTAATGTTAACCATTAACTCTGACAGTCTTTCACCAGGTTTGGGTCTTGCAACCATTGCCTCTGTGGTCACTAGCACAGTTTTTCAAGGCCACAAACTGCCTGTTTAGAAATAAAGGTGCAGTATTATTAACACAGCTAAAGATGACCACTAACACAATTCAAATGTACACATCCCTCTTCATCACCCTTACCTGTGGTAGGATGACCTCATTCCTCTGAAGTAGGAGGCTAAACTTACTAATGCTACTGAACACATCTGCAATAAAATGGAAGAAGGCCACAAAAGTGGCACCTTCCATTGATTTCTTAACCTGTATCATACAACCAAAAATTAGTCACATAGACCTAAAACAAATAAAATAAAATCAATAACAATGGCTTCCGTGGCTATAATGAAAGGAATATTCTAAAAGAAAGCACTGGCTTTTGTAGCTCTGCCTGCAATGTCAGCATTGACAGAGGAGCCTCTGAAATGGTCCATATGGTAGTACACAGCAGTGAACTGTCTCCAGGGCCCGTGAAACATGTGGGAGCCACCTTGTCTCCTTCACCCTAATGGGCATCAGGGGCATCAGCACATTTACCCCCAAGTCAGCCCCAAGTCAGCTCTCTCACTGATTTTGGGCTGAAATGGGATGTCTTCCAAATTAAATGTAGAAGCTCATACAATTGCCCCATCATTGGATTGTCCCTCTGTACTGACAACATTGCCAATTCCAATCTGAAACAAGAGTGAAATTTTAAATGTAGATACATCTGCTCTATAAATGAAAATAACCCAGTGGTTTTAGGATGTCGGTCATACTGTATCTTCTAGTCTTACCTGTGGGGCATACAGTGGAAAAGCACAATGTGGTCACCTGCCTCTTGCTGCAGAAGGGCTATGACACCCCCTTTGCAGCCCAAATTAACAGTAGCACCATCAGCACCCAGAGCAATGATTTTCTCCAGCCAGCTACTGCACTGGTCCCCAAGAGCAGCAAATGCTGTCTTTGAGGCAGCATAAATTCCTAATTAAACAAATAGAAAAGATAATACCACTTCCCAGATCAAGAGTTTATAATTCAATCAACTTTCATGTTACTGTATTTATTTATTATTATTATTTTATTTTTCAATGATAAGGATATTACATATGCACTAACAAGACTTTAGGCATATTATTGACATAGGCTACATGACATGGCTTACCTTATGCTTTGGCATGCGCCACCTCAATGTGTCCAATCATTATATTCATTGTCTTCCTCTCTGCAAGATATGACGTTCAAGCCATTTTTCTTCTGAAGAATTTTTTCTGACTTGAATTTAGTGAAGGGGATATTTTGCAATATTGTAGGCAACGTTAAGCTTGATTATCATCTTGGCCTCATCTGACAATCTGTTTGCTGCTGTCTGCCACTGAAAGGAAGCAGGGAGAGGGGACACTTGGGCAGTGTATTTATTGCAGCACGTAACGTGTTTTATAGATGTCTTGTGCTTTTTATTAGCGTTTCGATTTGAAATGTATTAGAACCAGTCACAAATGCACTCTTGCCGGCCATGGCCTTCCCAGACCCTACACTAAATGCAGTGCTTTATATTATTGGCTTTACTGTATCTTAGCCAGGGTCAAGCCACTCTCTTCGAAATGTATATAAGTTAAGGCACTTGCTTAGTAATCAGAGGGTTGCTGGTTCAAACAGGTGTCACTAGGTGTAAGGTGTCACTAGGTGTCACCATGCCACTAGAACAGTGTTTTACAACATAACCAAAGTATATCAATATAAAACCTTTATTTTGCAAAAAACATGATCATAATTAGAGTGGGTTTTCAGTCCAAATGCTCTTAAATGTCGAGACACTATATTGATGAGACAGATCCTTACCCTGTTCAGTGCTGAACTGGCGAGCGATTCTAGCTGCAGAGTTGAAGCGATTACCCATTGATATTCTCCGCATTATCCTGTCCTCTCTTGCATTTGGCTTTCGATGGAGAGCAGCCTTCTTGGGTTTGTGATGTTGTAAAGATGCAATATTTGAGAAAGTCTTGGAATGACCAACTTCTCTTGCTATGGTTGATAGGGTCACCCCTTTGGCCTTCATCTGGACAATCTACTGCCGGAGAGTTTCAGTCACTTTGGAATGACTCACCATTTTTGCAAAGTCAGTGAAAATTGGAAAGTTAGGCTGCTAATTAAATAGGGTTTGTCAGAGAATTAAGGAAATTAGCACCAGGTGCCAGATTAACACCATAAACCTGAAAGTATCTGAAAGTGATCAGATCATTTTTGATCTTGATCTGATCAATTTTGATCATTGTTAGTTTTTAAATGATATCATTTAAGTTGTTTATGCTGTGCTTTAGAATATATACAATTTATGAAATAAGGTTAAAATACTGCTATTTCACTCCTGTTAGGAATATTTCATATAGGACTACACAATGACCATGACATTTAGGAAATTGTCTTCATCTCAAATTTTGATCTCTAGTGTATACTGAATATCTATACACCCCCAACCATAATTGTAGTTCTGATATGTCTAATTCTTAAGCTTGCCAAAATTTCAGAAGCCACACATCATGAGAGACCTCTGCATTGCTGTGCACTGGATACAGTGTGACCAGGGCAGGAGACAGAACCCAGTTTGCTACAACTGAATGAGGAGTAGCAGGCAGCCATCATGGAGTCCTTGGATAGTGTTTATCCAGATGCAAAGGAAAGCATTTGTTTATCTTTCTATTCAGGGAGGGCATGTACATTTTTCTGGACAGAACTGTAGATGAACAAAAACATGTTGCATGTTTCTGGAGCATCTGTCCTGAAGAGGGGAGAGAATATTAGAGTCAATGTCAAAGAGAAGGAAGGGATATTGTAGAATGTTGGATGGTTGTGTATATAGATTTCTTTTTGTTAGTAATAAAATTCTCAGTCTGAAAAAGGTGGACTCTTGGAGAAGCTAGGAATAAAACCGCTGCTTCTCCACGTTGAGAGCAGCCAGCTAAGGTGGTTTGGACATGTGGACCGTTAGAGTTGCTTGCTGCCATAGCAAGTAATATTTAGACACAAACAAAGTCTGGGCTATTTGTTCAAAAGTGTTTGAAATGGTCTTTTTTGGAGAATGGTAGGCTGTATATATCTCTTACATCAGCAGGGTGATGAACTGTGCTGACCCCTCTCATCCTGGATATTGCATCTTCTTTTTTTTTTGGGGTGGCTTGTGTGCATAAATACCTATATACAGGTAAATAAATAAATATATCAGTATGTAGTTTTTGTTCATCTGTTGGACAGAGTTTGGTTATGCCTAATGGAAATAATTTGCCTTCAAACTGATGTGGGAGTGGGACTTTGAACTGCTGCACAGTTTTGTATACCCATAGTCATAAAGATATCTAGGCCAAGAAAGTTTTCCTAACAACTTCAGCAAGCACCTGGAAATGTTGTTTTTGAAACAGGAAATGTGTATATGTGAAACAGGAAGAAGTATGAACTATAAACAGTCTATAAAATGAACCAGCAATTGTGTGTGTAATAGAGGACCACAGGCTGATGACAGTTACAGCCAACATTGCATTACTATATACATTGCCCTAATTATATGTAATAAACAAAGGGAACTTGCCTATTGTGTTGCTTAAATTTAAGTTGATGAATTGGCAAGCAGGAAAAGCAACACCTGAATGTGTTCATTTATCAATGTGTTCTTTATGAATGTGTTCATAGTGATGACAAATCGAAGCTTTCCAAAGCACTGAAGCTTTCCTCCTAACTGTACTGGAAAAAAGGGTAATTATTCAAAGCTTCCTGACACACTGCACATTAATGGCATCTTGTGGCCAAAACCTCAAAGTGCTTTGTGTATCTGATAGTTTCACTGTTCCCAACCAGGAGGACTACAACTCCCAGCAACACATAAGGAGATCAAATTCTCCAGATTATTATTAAGGACACCTGCACTTCATTACCTATTTTATAAATACTGACTTCATGCTCTCCCTCATTGTGAAGTACTCGCCTTATGTTTGCATACTGAGCAATTACAGTGGTTTGTCTTGTTTTTTGCCCTTTGCCTTATTCGTCAGGTTTGTTTGCTAGCTGTATTGATCTCTGGCTTCCTGGAATGTTTTTGACTAACCATTTTGGATTCAGTTTTTTTTTTACTGTTCTCTGCTCTCTCGCAATGATTATTAAATGTTCCTTTTTAGGGCTGCACACAGCTGATTTGATTTGTCACAGGTGGATAAGGCATTATTTATTTGTTTATTTTTACAGCTTTTTACAACTGTGCTCCAGTGCATTAAGTTTAAGTTTATTTATTTTTATAGCGCTTTTAACAACAGACGTTGTCTCAGAGCAGCTTTACAAATGTCCGAGTCCAAGCCCCCAGTGAGCAAGCCAAGGGCGACAGTGGCAAGGAAAAACTCCCTAA
>JAOYMR010000021.1:476610-490048 GCA_025802075.1 Tenebrosternarchus preto
GTGCAGCTTTCAGTTCCACTGGTTGTGGTAAAAAAAAACACAATATACCCAAAAATAAAAGCAAATAGATAAGCACACCAGGGTTACGGTAGAGTAATAACCACACTTCAACACGCCCATTTGGCAATCATGTTGAGTTTAGGAAATATAAAGGTCCTAAATATCTGAATACAATAAATACCTTCAATGCATGTAACATTCAAAATACAAGTATATCTAAAGAACTGGCTTTGGTGTCTTAGTGTTTATGTATATTTATATGTTAGAACAATGTTTTGTAAGTTTACCATTTGTCATTTCATGACTTTCGAGAATAGATATTTACTGAATTATTATTCTCTTCTGTTCCCTTCTTACTCTATCACATTACCTGTCTTGGCTAACTCTAGCTTATGTCTAAATCTAGCTTATGTCTAACTCTAGCTTATGTCTAACTCTAGCTTATGTCTAACTCTAGTTTATGTCTAAATCTAGCTTATGTCTAACTCTAGCTTATGTCTAACTCTATTTTATGTCTAAATCTATCTTATGCCAAGACCTTTGGACAGTTGGCACTTGTTAAATGCTTTTCCATGTAATGAAGTGTCAAAACAAATAACTGGTCTGAGACTGAAAACCTGCCAAAAAAGGACAATGGAGCCACATGTTTCCAAGTTTGACTGTACAAACTGAGAGATTGTGTTTGGATATGATGGTTCTGACTGTGGAATTTAGAGTGTTGTATGGAATGGAAATATTGCACTATTCAAAAACATTAAGGGAAAACTTAAGCATCAAAGTACAATTTGATACAAATGAAAGCAACTGTAGGTGCACTGGTGAGGCAACAGCAAAACAACCTGCAAAAACAGAATTGTTTAGGAGATGGAGGCCACAGGCAGTTACTCTCTACCTTATCCTTCCTTACAAGTTCTTCTCTACCATACTGTAGTTTTGTGTTTTGCTAGTGTCATTGTCACTGCTGGTAGCATGAAGTGGTACCTGCAGCCCATTCAGGTTACACGTGGTGGTACAGCTTCTCCAGGAGGGTGGATCCATAAGTGCTGTCATAAAGAAGGTTTGTTTTATCTCCCAGCACAGTCTTAAGAGCATGAAAGAGATACCAGGATATGACATTACACAAGGAGGGCAGCAACCTAACAGGACAGGGCCGCAGAAAGGCATCAACCTAACAGGACAGAAAGGCATCAACCTAACAGCAGATCCGGTATCTGCTCCTTTGTACAAAGAGGAACAGGTTGTTCAGAACCCTACAAAGTCTTTCTGACCAGATTGTCAGAGACAATCTCTATAAGGGTGGCATGAAGGTCCTAGTACGGTGCAGCTTGGCTGGCATTCATCAGATAACGAGAATTGTTAAATCTGCCATTGACACCCCATTATCTTCACAGATGAGAGCAGATTCACACTGGCCGTGTTACAGACGTGTACGGTTTGGTGGTGGGTCAGTGATGGTCTGGGAAGGCATATCCTTGGTGGATTGCACAGTTCTCCATGTGATGGCCAGTGGTTTCTCGACTGCTGTTAGGTACCAGGATGAAATCCATAGAGCCATTGTCAGATCTTTTGCTGGAGCAGTGGGACCTGCTGCATGACAATGCCTGGTCTCGTGGTCAGTGTGTAAACAGTTAATGAAGCCTTTTACTGATCCAGTCTTTTACTAGGAACATGTTCAGGTGTTGTTGGGAGTGTATACATGCATGTGAGGGTATACATGCATGTGAGTTGCCAAGATGAAATTCACCTAAATTGGATCAGACTGGTTTTTAATTTTATACTTTGGTTTTTAAGAGAATATATTTTACACTAGTATTTCTCTTAATTATTTCTCAGTCGGTTTTCAAAATAACTGGTCTATATCTCCATGTTCAGTCTGAACTGTATCTCATTGATCTCACAGTGATGCAGACAACATTTGTGACGGTTAGCTAAACAAATAATATGAACAATAGATATACAGAAGCTTGAAAAAGAAGTTTGGAACAAATTGTCCAGTTAATCTTTTCTTTAATTATGCTATACGACAAAAGTTGTTTAAACGCAGTAAATATGAGACAGTAAAATGTTATTTTTACAGAAAAAGTAAGCAAAATATCTTTTATAATATTGATTGATTAGTGAATTAATTAAAATAATGTAATTTAAAATGAGCTTAGAGAACTTGTAAAAACTATTTTAATTCTTCTGTAGGCATTACGTTTTGTCCAACCCAATGTTTATCTCTGGGGGGATATTACATTAGTCTTTTTCATCCAGTTGACTTACACAAAATATTTTGGGTTAGAGACCTGTGTTTTATTCATTTGGAATGAGAACTTTTTATGGTATCTGACAACCAGTCTGCATTACTGCAGGTTGAAGGTTTTTTTTAATTATTTCCCCCAAGCACTATTAATCAGTAGTTGCTTGTGCCATGCTGTACTTAATCTAGATTATATTTTTATACATTATCTTCTTATAATGAAGTAAGACTACAGAATTTGTTACTGCATTATAGGTTGTCAGAATGATAAATTTGCTTCTAAATATAGTAAAATGGACCCGTTCTCCTCTATCTACTTTTACATAGTCATTTGGGAAATGTTTATTAGCAATCTGCTTCTGTAGCTGGCACAATATAGAAGATGGCTATAGAAAAATCCTTGAGGGATTGAGTTTGAAAGAAAATTGTTACCTTTTTTTAATTTTTTTTTTATTAAATTCACATTAGATAGTTTGTTTAATACTCTTTATTGTGGCGGATACAGCACTTGGTATACCTCTGAGAAACAGAAGATGAATTTTTTTTTCATTAAGACTTGCTGCTTTAAGTTTTACCTAAACAATCTGTATATTACAATTTACAACACCTGCTGCACATTCAGAATGTATATTGGTGCTGTCATTTATATGGTATCCAGCCTGATTTGAGTTTTAACAAATGCATGAATCCATACAGTGTGTAGTAATTGCACATTTCAAGGTTTGATAAAGAAAACATTGTCATGTTAACTACTAAGTATGAATGAAATGTAACTTATTTACCTTATCAGTTTCAGTATTGACCAAATGCTAGTTCTTTCCTTTTTCCTTTTCCGTCTCTGAAGGTTCCCTGCTGCGAAGTCGCTGGCTCATGATCCCTCTGCTGGTGCAGGCCTGGCTCATTGCTTCCTCCAGCAGAGTCCGAGAGCGCCCGTGCCCCCGGAGCTGCCGCTGCGATGGCAAAATAGTGTACTGTGAGTCAAATGCCTTTCGTGATGTGCCAAAGAATGTGTCCATGGGATGCCAGGGGCTCTCTCTACGTTACAACAGCTTGGTTAGCCTCAGGGCTGATCAGTTTGCCAGTCTTGGTCAACTTGTTTGGCTGTATCTTGACCACAACTATATAAATACGGTAGATAGTCAAGCCTTCCAGGGTGTGAGGAGACTAAAGGAATTAATCCTCAGCTCAAATAAGATCACACAGCTGGATAACAGTACATTCCATTACATACCAAACCTTCGCAACCTGGACCTTTCTTACAATAAGTTGCAGGTACTACACCCTAACCAGTTTCAAGGGTTACGCAAGTTGCTAAGTCTCCACATGAGATCCAATTCCCTCAAGTCAGTTCCCATGCGTGTGTTTCAGGACTGTAGAAATCTAGAATTTCTTGACTTGGGATATAATCGACTGAGAAGCCTCACTCGTAATGCTTTTGCTGGACTGCTCAAGCTCACTGAGTTACATTTGGAGCACAACCAATTTTCGAAGATCAATTTCTCTCATTTTCCTCGTCTAAACAACCTTCGAGCTCTCTATTTGCAGTGGAATCGGATAAAATCTGTAACACAGGGAATCACATGGACCTGGACGTCTTTACAAAAGCTTGACCTCTCAGGAAATGACCTGCAGGTGTTGGATGCCAACATCTTCCATTGTCTACCCAATTTGCAGACTCTTAACCTAGATTCCAATAAGCTTAGCAATGTGTCTTTGGAAGCTGTGACGGCTTGGATTTCTCTCACTACCATCAGTCTAGCAGGTAATGTTTGGGACTGTAGTCCCAGCCTCTGTCCCCTTGTTGCCTGGCTGAGGAATTTCAAGGGAAACAAGGAGGCAACCATGATTTGTGCTGGACCTAAGGAGGCTCAAGGTGAGAGAGTTATGGATGCTATGGACACATTTGGAATCTGCAAGGCTACCACAACACCATATCTTGTAGTCTCCACTACAGTCATGCTCCCTTCTAAACCTGGACACATGCCACTTCCCACATTATTCAGAGTGGACAAAGAAAGCATCCACCACACTCCTTTTGTTCCCTCCCCAACTGTTGCTTTCCCACCTGTTCCTGAGCAGGACTATGAACATGTTTCCTTCCACAAGATAATAGCAGGTAGTGTTGCTCTCTTCTTATCAGTGGCAATGATCTTACTTGTGATCTATGTATCATGGAAGCGTTACCCAAGTAGCATGAAGCAACTGCAGCAGCACACCATGGTGAGAAAGCGCCGGAAAAAGGCACGGGAGACGGAACGAACCCTCAGCTCCCCATTGCAGGAGTATTATGTGGACTACAAACCCACAAACTCTGAGACCATGGACGTACTGGTCAATGGGACAGGACCATGCACCTATACCATCTCTGGCTCCCGAGAATGTGAGGTATGATCTGCCGCCCTCCTAAAATCCATTTCCACTGCTGGGAACAAGAGGTAAATGTCCTGACAATATGAGGATTTTTTTGTTTGTTTGTTTTCCCCCTTTTCTTCTGCTAGCCTGTTTTCCCTGTTTATGAGGTAGGAAATATGGGTCAGTTCATGATGACTTGAGTCATAGGTCTTTTTTATTTTAACCTCAGGAGTTGTAAAAGCATGCTACAAGGCACACATGATTGAATTAAAGGTCAATACTGGTTTGGGGCCTTCTATCACTTTGAAACAAAACACAGAGCACTGCTATAAAGGTACGCCAACGGTTGGGTAAAAAATGCACATTATACTCAGGATCAAGTCTCTGTGCAGTGGTCCTTTCCTTTCCTCAGTGCATTTTTACTTTAATTTCTCAATTTGCCTTTAGGCAAAATTTACTTGTTTAAAGGAGTGGGAGAGAGAATGTACTGCTGTTAAAATATTTATTTATTTTTAATTCAGTGAAAATATTGATCATTCCTAAGTATTTATAGTTTTATATGTGCAGTTTGGGGCATAAATAACAACAAACTAATAATCCTTAATCTTTATGGACATCTACTACTAAAGTAGATGGATGTAAGTCTTTTTCTAGGAGTTGAAGCTCTACCTTGTCATATGTTTTCTTCATTTCACAGGCGATGTAATACTGTGTCAGGCACAATAGAGATTAGACACATGCGAAGTATACATTTTTGGACAATGATGAGCTCAAGCAAAGGTAGCGGAGGAATAGGTTATTTCTACAGTACTAAAATAGTGAAAGGTGAATAGTTGTGTCAAGGATCAGTTTTCAGCCATCGTCCATCTTCATTTGTGTATGCATACTGTGAGTTCCAAAATTGATTTCATTTTCTTTTGGTGTTCATGACAATCTAAAAATATGAAAAACCATAACACAACAGCTATGACACATGGAATCAATAAAGTCAACGAATGCCACATTCTTAGCGCAAGAAATTGCTTTCAGCATTAAACATATATGATCTGCTCTAATATTTAAAGGCCATGAATCATCAAATTGGTAGTGAAAAAGCTGAACTCACAATTTGTGAGTAATGTCAGGCAGATCTTTGTAGTAGATGTTTTTAATAAGGTAAATTATATTACACCTTTAAAGGTAGTAATATCATAAGTATTCCAACTGATGAGCTTTATGCTGTTGTCATGCAAGCCCAGGGTGTAGCGGTGAAAAGTAACATAACAATGATCATAAACACATTGTTGTTAAAATGATGTCATCTTTTCAGTACTGGGTGATAATGTTAATGTAGGTCGATTATATTGATATAGGCATTTAGAGCTGCCATAACTTCTGTGCCAATGTTTAAGAAAAACATCAATATGTAGTATGCACCATACTAACACAAAAAGCTGATTATCAAATGATTATCTCTGATTTGGAATTTGTGGGGATATTTTTTGTTTTTGTTCTTCATTTAGTGCAGTTTATGGAACATCAGGAACAGGTGTATATCTCATCAATGTCTGGTCCAAATTTTATAAGGTTTCAGGTTGTGTAAGTCTGAGTGCTTTAGTGGAAGGTATTTTGGTGCACAGCATATAATGTTAAATGAAGTCATTTTGTGAATACACAAAGGAAACAAATGCATCCTATTTCAGAGCACTTTTATTACATTTATAACCAAACAGTTTTACATAACTTGTATCTTAATATGTAGGTGGTTTCCAATGAATGAAATTAGATTTTTGAATGCTACTAATTATTCATCCTTGCTCTGTTTAACCTAACAGATTCACTCTTCCTCCACTCTCATGATCACTCACTTGTTCACTCCCCTTGCACCAGAATGTGCTGGTATGGAGTTTTAATCACATATTTATTCATTAATTTGCTTATAGATTGGAATAAAATAATCTAGTTTCACATAAGTGGAAACGGTGCCTTCCTGCATCATACAAAAAAATGAATATAATTCAATAAAAACACTCTAGGTCTTGCAATTATTGAGCCACCAGTGTAAAATCCATCCAAAATCATAATATAACAAGAAAATACATTTGGTTGTCTTAACACATACACCTATAAAAATCTAGTTCACAAGTTCTATTTAATGTATGATAAATGACCAAAAAATTGATTAGTCTGCCTTGTCATTGCATGTGCTGTTTTGGTTGCCAGTTGAGTAGACACTGGCAGCGTTTAGTTGAGGAAGAAGGACCACAGGAGGCCTAGGCTGGAGGCCATTAAAGAGAGCCCTTGATGATGTGCAGTCAGCCTGCCTATATTTACATTGGAAGCATCAAGAATAGAGATGTGAAGACATAAAGGAGTTACCTGAAGATGTAAAGGTGTTCATAGTGCATCTGTACCTTTATAATAGTAATTGATGACCTTTTGTGACCAGATCCTTAGTTTAAATTCAGAGGGGAAAAAGTACATGAAGAAAGGAGAGATTGAAGTTAAAACTTGCTGTGGTCAGTGTGAGTAGGGTCTCGTCCATACATCATTCTTGCATATGGTATTGAAAGGATGGCTCATTTGTTTTAAATACTTTTCTTAGACGCATGTTTGTATCAGTATTGACCAATTATGTTTCTACAAACAAAATGTTAAGAATTGATAAGACCAAAAAAAACCCAACCTATCAAATGTGTTTATATTGCAATCTAGCATCACAGACGTGTGACAGTTGTTTAAAGTTGTGCAGGTGGTGTTTTCCTAGCAGAGGGCAGTATTTGTCATTTGCTTCCTAGAAATATCTCACGGTTCAGAGCTGCTGTTTGTTGTTCCATCATAAATCCAAATCTGATTTGTGTTATTGTTTAAAAGATATGCACTTCACATATTTGTGTTTAACATTTATATTTGTAATCATTTGCTCATTTGTAACAATGAGCATGTTACTTGTGCTTTGTGAAGTAATTCAAGTCCATGGTGAAATTCTTGCATTAATATCACCCATCTCTGATGTAATGCATATTCTTGCATTAAGACCACCCATCTCTGATGTAATGCATATTTCCTAAAAGCAAGCGGCTTTGTTAGAATTGCATCGCCATATTAAAATGAGAGAGAACTTCTCTCAAACTAAAAATGTCCTCTTTTGTGGTACTAGGGGGTTCCACTGTTCTTCAGTCAGGTTTTGTCCTTGAGCTTTGGACTGTTTCCCAGTGTCTCTGGCCCTAAACCTAACCCTCACCCTAACCCTCACCAGCAGTCATCCAGTTCAGTCTCACCTGACGGAGACTAACGGAGATTTTTGTGTTCACCGTTAAATAATCTAAAGTTTTAGATTTCCTGTGTATTTACTAGAACATGTTATTTTTTCCACACTCAAAATGCAATCTTAAATAACTGTGTATTAGTTAAATACTTCCTCTTGTTAACAGGAATCCAGATACTGTCAAGACAGTGGGAAAATGCTGGCAGATGTCTTTTATATTTGGTTACTTTTAGTTCTTTATGTTTTAATTATACACATAATAAACAAGATAATCCTGGATGTAGGACTGTTCTTGCAGAATTACCAGGACTATTCTTACAGGGAACTGAAGAGTAATAGAATGGAAGAGAAGGATGAGAATATAACACCTGTGACATAAGATACATACGGATATGGGTATTGGTGATGTAGTTCTCAATGTCATGTGACCATGAATCAGATCCAAGTCTAGGACCATATACAAAAGCGATTCAAATCTGATATGAAAAGATTAGATTTGTGTGTCCACACACCATTGGAAAAAAATCTGATGTGTCACATTAAGGCAAAACGTGAATAACCTTAGGGCTGGGTTTCCAGTCATGGTTTAATCCTTGAAATACATTGCAGTGCTAGTGGTGAATTCTTATCCATCCATCTGTATGTCTCTCTATCTGTCTGTCTCTATGTCAGTCAAGCTTTAGGCTTAATACCTATTTGAGAAACTGGCCCTAAAAGTGGATATTTCTTGATATATTGTTTATTCACCATGGAACTAATGCCTTTTCAAAGATTACAAAATATGAGTCAAAAGGTAGGTATATTTTCACCTATGGGGTCCACTGTGTATCTGTTATCATTTAATCATGTTCATAGTGTACTATGTAGGGATCTGTAACCATGTTCAAATTCAGATGTATATGTGCTACTTTATGCTTTACATTATATTACGCAGGCCGAAGGTTTATGTGCTTTTGAATAAACCTGTAATCATTAACACTATAGAGCAAAACACATTTTAGACAGCGGTCTCCAGAATTTAATTCTGGAATTTAACTCTATGAATTTAATAAAGATGCTAATGTAGAGTTATGATTTCTCACTTATTTCACTCCATGATTATTACAGAATTTTGTGCAACAGGAAAAAAATCCAGCATCTTTACATAGCTAGTCTCTAGTTCAGTCATTGGCCTACACTACTCCAGTGTGAAGTAATTGTGTTCTCCTGTCAGAAAACAAGGATGAGTATTTAAGTTGAAGACTTTTTCTGAACAAGGATCCATCTCCTAGATACTCAAGCACTTTCAAGCCAACTTTGCTTCAAGATAAAAGCAGGTTCCAGGTGGATGTATTCACCTATAAGTAAATTAGCCTATTTTTTTCTGCCTTGACAGTACATTTTTGACACAGATTTTTTTTTCTGGTTTGTCCGTATGGTTGGTTGTTTTTTGATGTACAAACATAACTTAAATTGGTGCTTTCAACCCAGTGACTGTAATTGGATTTCACTATAAATGCATTTTTTATTTGTCAAACATGCCTATTTTTTCCTTGAACAAGCAGACACAAATAGTTATCTTGACCTGTTGTTCAGTTCCATTAAACAATGTGTTAAACAAAAACATTCTAAGTATCACTTAAGCCTAGCTTTATTGTAACTGAAAATCAGATCGTGACTCTTTTTTAGTTTTGCTTTCCTTTTATCCTCACACACGGTAAACACTAATATTGTGATCATATACTGTGCTTCCAGAGTCTTTTTGCTGTTTTAGACCTTGTGGTTAGAGGCCCCTGGTAGTCAGAGGGTCCTGGGCACTGGTCTGCTCAATAATTTATTCTTGTTGATAAACACAAGAGAGAAGAAGCACAGAAGACCAGGCTATCTATATGGATATTTTAATTATACAAATATATATTTTAGATTTGTCCAGTGAATAAAGGACCTTCCCATCTAACTAATACAGAGATTGGGACCTTCCCATCTAACAAATGGAAAACCCTAGAGCCCTCGGATGGTCCTCAGAAGTCAATTGTTGGTAATCGAGAAACATTGGGAAACCTCAGATTTTGTCCTTTTGTACGAAGTTCATGAAATTAATTTAACATTTATTCTTAGAAGAACATACAGATTGTTTAATTAGCCTGTGGACAGGTGAGACAATATAAGAACAAAGTTATATGATATTATTTATTATTTATATGATCCATTATTTATATGTGGCAGCAAATGATGTGATAATTATGCCTTTGTTCATCATTGGCCCTGTTCAGTAATGTTTCAATTTATTTAAATTTTTCATCTACTTTGTTACTTTGGCACTGATAAAATCTTGTCACTTTTTATGACACATCATGAATTAGTGAAGCATTGCCTAGGCAGAAGCTGGCACACATGCCATGAATAGGTCTTAACGTATTTTAATATTGATGATGTAGATGGCACTGCATGCAGTCTGATCTACATGCAGTCTGATCTACATGCAGTCTGAGTTAGGCTCATCATGTTGCAAGTGCTCTGTGAAAAGGGAAGGATTGAGGAGGGCTTGGTGAGAGGCAGTGTGCCTCCAAGCTTTCATAAGGGAATTCAGCAAGGGACTGTTAATCGTGAGACCATAATCGTGTTTCCTCTGGCTAGAATAACTAATAGGTCCCCTCCTCTGCCATTTTTCTTTGCCATCTCTCTGATCCACTGTTCTTATGCTTCCTTGAGGGACTGTTAAAACCTAATAGGATTTTTTTATTGTAATTATCATCACGTGTGTCTAAAATGTCTTGGGTAGAACTAGCTTTAATATGAGACATGCTTTTTCTTTTCCCCCTTTTCTGAATAAGAAACAATTAAGGTTTTAATGCATGCATGATTGCCAGCTTGGGTGATTTTGTGTCCCTGTACATTTTCAAAATTCTTTTGCTGTAAAAAAGCTGGCACTCATTTGTTTAAAAACTGCTTCCCAGTGTCAGTGAGTGGTGAGCGACTTTGTGCCAGGGCAGATTTAATGATGCATCCCAAAGCAGGCTAGTGTTGCTGCAGTAGTCCCCACCTCTCCACCTCACCACCCCCACCCTTTCTCACTCTCTGTTCTATGTCTGACTTTTTCATCTCTCTTTCATACTTACTCCCTCTCTCCATATTCTTTTTCTGTTTAATTATTCAAACATGTTCTCCACTATACATTTCTTTGAATTAATCAAAGAAGTTGTTTTTCTCCCAACCTCTCTCATGTGATTTCTTCCTCTTTCATATTTAGTCCCATGCCCCGGCAGTAATGCTGACCTTGGAACTGAAATGGGCTTATGAACCAAAGAAGGACTTTGTTGTTGGGAAAGATTTTCTTTGTGAAGAAGATGGAAGATGATAATGGTTAGGTAGATGTAAGGGTGAATAAACATGAGCTGAGAGAGTAGTATGAGCAAATTATAATTGTTCATGAAGCTTAATAATGTTGTGGTTAATTTGATTGGTGAGCACATTCTTAATTTAAGCAAGTGGGCACCTCACTTCTTCTTTATTGTGTATTTTACAGCTGTAGTGAGTTTTATTTCTTCATTCATCCAGCACATCTTCTGTAGATATCTTTGACTTATTTCTTTAGAGAGATTGATATGGAATTTCAAAAGGTTAAAATTTTGCAATTGTTTCATACAATATAGTACACTTTTATATTATACTAATGAAATTAATGATTTATATTAAAAATGATTGTCCTCTTTTTTTACTGTCCAGCCTCTTGTTGCATTTTATTAAATCCAGTCAAAATACAAAACAAGAAGCCCACATAGAGCCTGAAGTTCTCTGATAGCCTGGAGGGCTTTAGAAAAGTAATTACCCAGCTTACTTTGTCCAAACCTATTCTCAGCAATGAACAAGCACTCTGCATGCTGTAAACACTTCACTTGTTTTTAAGTGCCACCAACCACTTTGACAAAACATTTTGTCTGCTCCACTTCATGTTGCCTCTAGAGGTGAGATGGCAAGCATGGATTATTTACATGCTATTATGACACTTTGTATTTGGCAAGGAACAGGCAACACTTAATATGGCAAGAGCCATAATGTGAAGGTGATAAGAAGGGCTTCTTTATAACATTGGCTTTTCACAGTCATTTTAACAGCATTTCATGACTTGGAGTAAAATGGTACTTGTGCAATGGGAAAACAAACATCAGCCACCAATATCAACACCTGAAATCCCTTTAGTTGTTATTGTAAAAACAATTAGAAATCAAACTCTATCTATCTGTAGTAAAAAAACTGTTTCTTGTGAGTTTTAGTTCATCAGTTTGTCATTTACAGTGATGTACTGTGTGTTGAGTATGACAAATTTCATCCACAGGGTCTCAGCCTTTCTTGTTTGTGTTTAGTTTTATAAGATTGTGACTTATGTGGAGAGCTCCCCAAAATGTGCCATGCACCTCTGAGGCCTGACAGCTTAAGGCCCCCCTGCCACATCCTGATAAGCTGAATCTCTTCTCTCAATCCTGGCTGCACTGAGCAGTGGGGAGTGTTTTGTTCAGCTGCTCATTTGCTCTATTTTCAAATACCTCAAGGATCATGAAGACCATTACTACATGTTGCCTTGCTGAGGACTAGACAGCACTGTCAGGGCTAAACTCAAGCTGTGGCATTCGCAACAAAAGACAAACTAAACAGTAACAAATATGAAGGAATCCCCTTTTAGCATCTTTTCTTCAGCCTTTGTTCCTGAGTTGTGGTGGGGGATTTAAAGTTTTTGTAGGAGGCAAGCTCAAGGGGCTCTCTCTGGCTGACTCTTCCATAAACTGATTTCTCTTGACAGCTGAAAGAGCAACAGTGCCAGCACAGACAATGCCACACAGATCATCAAGTACTGCCTTGGAGATAGCAGGAGCAATATCGGTTACCTTGGTTACTGGATTCCCTCATCCATGGAGCGTAGTCAAGAATGAGCCTATCATTTTTTATTCGCTCCACAGATGAAGATATGGAGAGTGACAGGTCAATAGAGCCTTTAGATGTGTCGCTGAATTTTGACTTGCATTTTAGTACAGAATGTATTAATTAGATTTGCAACACTGGCCATGATGGACAGTGCAATAGACGTTTTATTTCTTTTAATGAATAATGCACAGTGAAGTCTATTATTTTGAACATGTAGCTTATTATGGTATTACATAAAAAGAGAAGGTGTACATACAAAGACATATGAACACATGCATGAACATGTATGAACAAATACATGCATTTTTTAAATTCACCAGTTATCAGAATCCTATAATTAAAATTAGCTACTTTTCATTAGATCAATAATAGAATAAGAATTCATTAGAGAAATTCCATAAGGAGTAAGTTCTTGGCCTGAGGCCTGAGGTCCTCTTTTATGTTTTCTGAGGCCTGTGGTCCTCTTTTATGTTTTCTGTGGCCTGAGGTCCTCTTTTATGTTTTCTGAGGCCTGAGGTCCTCTTTTATATGTTCTGAGGCCTGAGGTCCTCTTTTATATGTTCTGAGGCCTGAGGTCCTCTTTTATGTTTTCTGAGGCCTGAGGTCCTCTTTTATGTTTTGTGAGGCCTGAGGTCCTCTTTTATATGTTCTGAGGCCTGAGGTCCTCTTTTATATGTTCTGAGGCCTGAGGTCCTCTT
>JAOYMR010000021.1:494959-509079 GCA_025802075.1 Tenebrosternarchus preto
TATATTGGTTTTTAACCGTAAAAACTGCAGGGGACCAAAACCGGCTTTTGAAAAAGTGCAGGGGACATGTCCCCCCCGTCCCCCCCAAAAATTACGTCCGTGCTGCTTACCATTCCTGTGGTCAAAGCTCAAATGACTTTCAACCAGGTGAATAAGGCCCTTAGAAATACCTTTAATCACTGTGTTAAATTCTTTTTAAAGGTACTATCATAATCTGCTCATATGAAGGCAGGTTGTCAGAGTAAACAAAAATTTTAATAGAGGACAGTGTTGTTGGGGGGAAAGAAGTTTTTTTTTTTGTTGTGTTCTTCCAGACGAAATTCAAGAACATTTTGTGAACAGATAAGGAAGGATCTATGAATCAAGTCATTCTGCCATGGCAAAAAAACCCCTGTACTATATGAAGCTAAGTCCCTCTGAAGATTTTCTTCATACTTCCAGAAAAAAAATCTGTCTTGGTGCCAGATTTTTCGATATATAAATGCTGAGGTACTTAACAATGTCTCTGACTGAAATATCAAGTACCAAGGAGTCAGAACAGCCATTTAAAGTCATTATAAAAAGTCATAAACTTCCAGTAACCTCTCAAGCTAGATATCACCTTAAAACCACCTGAGACTAAAATATTTGTGATCTGATAAGGGAACAAATAAATGAGAGACATCATTAAAGAAAGGTCAAGGTGGAAACTAGGAAAAAATACATTTGAGGAGAAGTTTCCATCTGACCAAGTAAAATCCAGTTCATTCAGATATAAGAAAGCAGTATGCACTGGTCAGTGAGACATCAGAACACCATGACATGATAATATTACTTCTTTGAAGGCATGAAATGAACCTGGGAGGACGTCATCTATACATTCCTTGAAGTCCCACCCAAACGTATGATGGACCCAGGATTTTTACTGAGCAACCCGTTAGCCACAGATGTTATTTTACCAAATAGCAATTTGTTGGATGGACAAGAGCTGTGACCACAAATGTTGCATACAATGAAAGCTAGATATGAGAGTTTCCATAATGTCTCATCATGCTTGTTATAAAAACCCATCATTACATTTGATGAGCTTTTCCATTTAAAATATTTTGCCAGTGGTTTTAAGGGACTGTCTGGGAGCAGAGCAGCTAGAACCTCAACATCTATATTTGGTTCTGCATCAATCCAGTACAAGACACTCATTGTCTCATCTTGTGCACATGCTGTAGGCCTAAGTTATTTTTGATTGGATACAGTGAGTAGCATCCTGGCTCCACTTTCTCTCTCTCAGCTTTCTAACATGTTTAAGGCTTGCTTCCTGCCCATAGATCCTCTAACTTAAAACTGCATTGCATTCTTACTGTTATCACACAAGGTTTAGCATCTCAAGAATCAAGTCCTGCATGCTTTATCATTACTACAACACAGAACTGGTTGGTGAAATTTAAGTGCTGAGGACAATGAATATTCCAGTTCTACATGGACAGCTTGGATAAATACTTATATTTCATTCATTTAATTTTGAAAACTGCAAGATGGGTAGGCCTTCTTTGTTCATAGCTAACACTGTCATGTTATTTGTGCAGAAAGAACAACCTCCAAATCTGATGCTTCCATTAAACCAAACATATAAAATATACATTTGTGTGGTCATTGATATCTTTAATGTTTCTCCATTCCAACTATATCTAACTTCCAAATCTACAAAATTAACTTGCTATCTAAACTGGATTTGTCTTTCTGGGTTTGGGTTTTCTTTAGCTTTCAGTGATCTGTAAAATTATTTTATATTTGTACAGTCAAATGCACAACAGTTCTTTCATATGTTTAATGCTTTTGTGCTTCCACAGCATTCACACTAAATGCTAACACTACCACTCAGTCTTTCTGCCGCTCAGTGGATGTAACTGCATGGGCTCTCACCAACTGTGATGTCACGTGCAACATACCCTCTGTTGAAAGGGGAACTATAACTGCAGTTGAGAACAAAGTAGCTGGTACCAAAAGTAAGTACAGTTGAGTAGAGTTGAGTGGAGCTGTAGAGTTGAGGAAAAGCTGATACCACACAGTGGAAAAGCACCATCAATGTACACAGGGTACAGTCAACTGATATCAGAGTGTGATATATCAATGATGCATTACAAATTACAGTAAACAAACATAAGTTTATTTAGATTATTTAGAAACTAGAAATTCCTGATTTAAAATAAAGTACACTGTATATGTGCAAGCACATACAAAATACAACAAAATAACATAATGACAGCTTGCTTATAGAGGAAATTGCTCCCATAGTGATTGATCATAGTACTGCCATAGCTGTAATACTAGTGTTCTTGTCAGCAGTGATTATACAGAATCTGTATGCAGCCTCACTAGGTTTTGACAGCCTCACAATGATATTTGCTTTTTGTTAGTCTGCTTATTCTTGGTGAAATTACTCATTTTCAATTATGTTCCATTGCTTTATTAATTATTAGATGCATTGGGTCTAAAGCTGCTCTCTCTTAGTAGTCATTTGTACTAAAATAAAATTGCAAATCATGCAATAGTAAAAAATAAAACAAATTAATCATGGTAGCACAGTGTATTATTAATCATAGTGGAAGACTATTGCTAACCAGTGACAGTTCTGGTATTCACTATTTCAGTACGTTTGTACTGTATATATGCACAGTATTGAAATCATGGACAGGTCAAATATTGTCATTGCATTTTTGTCAAAGTTGCAGTTCCATCAGTGAGTTTTAAATGCACAAAGCAACTCTAATATCAGAATGTGACAGTACAACTGGACTGTACAACTGTCACATTCTCATATTCCCTCCCAGTGCAGAAGAGACACACTAATATAGAGAATATACAGAAGGGGCTGGGGGCCTCAGTTTTAGTGTGCTTTTCAGTTTAGACAGCAATTTAAGGGCTGCATTCTATTTTGGAGGTATCATACAGTACAATAAAAATATTTTAAATGTTCTCTATGTAACTTAACTTACATAGAGAACATTGATATTTTTAAACACTGTATTGCAATAATGTTTAATTGTCATGTTAAACATTTTTGTATCCGCACCTCTACCTAGAATGTTGGTTTTTGGACACATACAGAATGACCTAGGTAGTTTAAAGTACTGAAAGATTCAATTAAACTAATCTAGAAAATTATCAAGTCTATTATTAAGAATATTATTATCTGTAGAATTCCCTAAGTGCTTCAAGTTCTAGAAAAGAGATTAATTCAAAACATAAAAGAGCTGTAAACAAAGACTGTTCTTTTGAGATTAACTTGCTGAAGACTTTTTTGCTGTATTTTGTTTAAATTCCAGACTTTTTTAGTAGGGTGGTAAAAGACCGTAGTGAAATCTGAGGACTCCCCTTTGGAACAAAGCTAGTGTCAACACTCCTGTTCACTCTTGCTGGGGGGAAGTGATCCCTTGTCTAATGAGCCTCCTGATAAATTGTGGAGACCATCTAATTTTTCTTGCAGAGCTACAGCTTAGCATGCTATAAATAACTGCCTGCCACAATAAAAGCCACGTCATGTCTCCTCTACAACATCAGCCACCCCTAGTCTATTATGATCCAAGGCTATCACTGGAGCAAGCAGTATGTGAGCAGTACAATGTTTTGTACTTGGACATTCATCTCCCTCTTCAATCCCCATCCCCCACTCTCCCACTTGTGCGATCACACACAGACAAACACAGCCAAATGTTTACCTTGTCAACCTGTTGAGGCTAGGTGGTTTTGTCTGCGGTAGGTTCTTAACTGTATTGTATCCTTTTGAGAGGATGCTGAGCTACAGTCATCCAGCAAATGTTGCTGATGTTTGTAATCAAATCAAGTTTTTTATATAGCGCCTTTTACAGCAGACGTTGTCTCAATGCAGCTTTACAAGTGTCCGAGTCCAAGCCCCTGGTGATCAAGCCCAGGGCGACAATGGCAAGGAAAAACTCCCTAAAAGTGTGAGGAAGAAACCTTGGGAGGAACTAAGACTCAAGGGCGGTGGCTCCATCCAGTTGATTAATCCTTCATCTGCATCTGGATGAGTAGAAGGTGGTTGGTCCAGGACAGGTAACAGGAGAGCCTTATCAATCCTTACTTTGTACCAAGGACAGCCAATAACTGGGTAAAAGTAAAGCGAGACAGTTAGTTTTGTATGTGACATAAAATATAGACATTTCAGAAGCAACTCTGGCAATTAACTATTACAGCCTAACTAAAAGGACAGAACCAGAAGGTAACACAGACTTGAGTGAATGTGTGCAGTGGTGGGTGAGAGCACCAGCATCTCAGTATACCATAAAACCCTCTGTCCACGAACCCCTGGATGTGTAACCTTTATCTACGGGGGAATACCAATTACCAAATGCTAAACTAAAGAAGTAAGTTTTTAGCCTAGACTTAAAGATTGACACTGTGTCAGAGTCCCGGACATTTTTTGGAAGGCTGTTCCATTGTTGGGGGGCTTTGTAAGAAAAGGCTCTTCCCCCTCTGTTACCTTATTAATTGATGGAACCAGTAAGAAGCAGCACCCTGTGTTCTTAGTAAACGTAATTTTATCACCATTAAGATGGAGGAAATGATGTGACATCCAATCGTTCACATCTCTTACGCAGGCTTCAATTTTCTCTAGCCTGGGTTTGTCATCAGGTTTGGCTGATATGTATAGCTGGGTATCGTCTGCATAGCAGTTAAAGTTGACACCATGCTTGCGTATCACTGTACCCAGTGGTAGCGTATCTAATGTGAATAATAATGTTGCTAAGATGGATCCTTGTGGGATTCCATATTTCACTTTTGTGTGTTTGGAGGAAACATTATTTAGCTCTACAAACTCGTTCAGTTAGGTAAGAGTTAAACCAAGATAGGGCTGTTCCTGAGATTCCAATCCTATTTTCTAGTCTTTCTAGCAGAATATTTTGGTTTATTGTGTCACAAGCTGCACTGAGGTCAAGAAGCACTATCAGAGATACATAACCTTGATCTGAAGAAAGAAGGAGATCATTAGTTACTTTAACTAGAGCTGTTTCAGTGCTGTGGTGGGGTCTAAATCCAGTTTGGAACTTTTCAAATCAGTAATAAATTCAAATTCAGTAATAAAATGATTTTTTTCAAATTCTGATTCTGTTCATACCAGATCAGCCATACCAGATGACAGACCAGTGGGATTAGCTATTAAAGGTTCTACTATTCTCTATTTTACTATTAAAGATATCCATAAAGACATCACTGATTAAATTTGCTGCAATCAGAGGTTCAGCACTTGCCTGATTTTTCTTAAGCTTAGAAATAACACTGAAAAGAAATCTGGGGTTATTTTTGTTGTTCTTAATTAGCGAGGAAAAGTATGCTGATCGTGCTTTAGTGAGTGTACTTTGTACTCATTAAGGCTATCTTTCCAGGCACAGTGAAATACTTCCAACTTAGTTGATCGCCATTTCCGCTCTAATTTATGTACTACTTGTTGATGAACGGTCATTAGCTGGACAGCTGGAGATATAACGGTGGAACTATGGCCTCTTTCTCCCTCATATCCCCAGCTGAAGCTCTTTAAGGTTTCTTGTAGATGAAGGCTGTTGCGTTTATGCAAAAGCACTAAGGGATGCTCAGCTGAATTATGGAACTGTTTTATACCCACCTTTCAGAGGCAGAAAGTTCAAAACTAAATGTAAATTTTGAGTTAAAAGGAGATGTTATTGTCTTTTTGATGAAACTTTCAAGGGCCTGTATCATCAGAACAAAAACAGCTGACTTGTCATACCTGAGCTCAATTCACACAGTGTCACACTTTTGTTTTTTGAGTTTTCTCAATCAAAGTGCAGAAAAAAATGCAGAGTTTTCCCTCTGCATTTGGCATGTAGCAACAATTTTGTTCCCTGGGAAAAACATGCTGATTTGCATAATGATACAATCTATGTAAAAATTGAAGTGACAACAAGGGTCGCTTTAAATCAGGTTTAAATCAGGATTGTTTCCCTCAAATCACTGAAAAAGATTTTTTGTTTTTGTGACCTGATATTGTTCTGTCCAAGGTAGCATCAGTGGTAATTACATAAACATTGATTGTAGTGATATTTTCTAATCAATTTTTTAATCAATCGAGGCATATATTTCACTTGTATATTCCACTGCCTTTTTTAGCAACTTCTTGAAAAAGTTTGATTGAAATCAGTTGTTTTTTATTGACACAGCAGTCGTCTGCTAAGATTTAATGGGGCCTGGGGAGAGCCAAGGCTGAGAGGTTAATTGGTTGTTTTGAAGTGATTGATGTCAAGGTTGCCCAGCAATGCCAAATTAGCAGTATCTTAGGTCAGAGGAGAATAGGTCTGTGCCGTAAGCAGGCAAGGTACAACCATAATGCTTGAAACAGTGTGCAAAGGTACCAGATGCCACTCGAAAAACTGTCAGGGGCCTCTGCTCTGATTGATGGGGACAGGGACATTTGATTTGGCAATGGCAGCTGCCATAGACTTGACTGATTTCATCACATTTAGACAGGTGGGTTAGGGTTAAGCCCTGGATATTCTTCAGTCAGAAAGGACTTAGGTGAGCCATTAAAGTGAATGGTTAAGTTACTTTGCAGCAGACCTTCTCTCAAAATCTGGAAGAACCTTGAGCTGCTGTTGACCCTGCATATTTCATGGCAGAGCAGTCTGTGCCAGCTGTCACTCAAGACCCCAGAATTACTGAAGAATTTATCTCTATTAGCCACGTCAGCCCACAGCTTCTAGTAGTGCATGGCAGAGAGTGCAGAGAAATGGTTACCTGAGCTTGGCACATACTCAGCTATGAACAAAAATCTGCCCTGCCTTTAGAAATCCTGTCCTCTATCCGTCATAATCTCTGTAAGGGTGAATGCAGATTTTTAAACTAGGCCAGTTTAACCAAGTATCATTCAATAGTGATGTGAAAGAAGTATCTATTTCTGATTAATGTATCTCTTTTATTACAGCTGTTTCCTATCCAGGATACTTTCAGTGCAAAAAAGTGGAACTGTACAAAATTACATTTATTGTTTATCACGTTTCAAACTTGGATAAGCAAATGTTTAGGACCAGGTAAATATTTCATGCAGCTACCATACCTAGATTTCTCATGCCAATTCAATGGACTGTGAAAGTCAGTTTAATTTTAAGTGCTGTGCTGTGTTAAATATGAGACTGAAATTAAAATTATCATTTAGAAAAATTGAATGGCTTTTAACAGCCCTAAGTAAGTGGATCACTCTAATTTGGGTGTGCCGATCTAAATAAAATCTTCGTACTGAAACACCAAAAATGTAAGCAACTCTTTTTGTTCCTTCACAGTGTTTGAGTTTAGTTTATTTTTAAGAATTGTTTGCAATAATATAAGGAAAAACTGCAGTCATTATTGCAACATCGAAATGAAATTGTATGTTTTGAAATGATATTTTTCATTCATCTTGCTGTGCTGACAGAAATTTGCAATGTTCATATTTAACCTGTTTCAGTGTAACAGAAGATGAGGATGAAATCTTTTGTAACAGTGAGGAGCAGTTGGTCTCTGTGGAGAGGCATCCAGAATTAAATTATGTGAGTACAGATGTGGGGGGGAAATAAGATTTAAAGGCCAGTCTTGATATTGGACCCTAATGAAACCAGGGCTCTCTAACTGAGAAGTGGACTCTGCTTTGGGAATTGACAACCTGTCTGTGTGTGAGAGTAATTTAGAAACTTGCCCAGGAGAGAGCTGCTGAGTTATAACTCTCTCTCTCTCTCTCTCTCTCTCTCTCTCTCTCTTTCTCTCTCTGTCTCTGCCCCTGTCGCTGTCTCCATTTCTCCCTCTTTACCTCCCTCTCTTACACATACACACACCCTGAGACTCTCACCCTTACAGCTCTTGTCTCTTGTCCCCTGTTTCCTCTAATTTATCATGGGCCATGTCTGTGAGTGACATAGACACTGACTTAGGCCTGCTCGGTGTGAAGGTCAGGTCGAGTGAATCAGCAGATAAACCTCAAAGAGCAGTGGCAGTGTTAGACAAGGCCTGCACTTTAGTGTTGGCCTTCGCAGAGCTGCACACGCTGAACATCATGACTGGCAAACATAAATATGTCACAGAGTTAGACAAACAGCAAACTAGGCTAAGACCTTGATCTGCTCTTGGTCAGTGAGAAATGCAAATAATGGGTATTAAGAATTTGTCATCTTATTTCAAGTATTTATTTTCCATTACTTCTGTATTTTATCTTCTCATATATCTGCCAGTTTTCCTCTTATGGCATGTCATAATAAATACAGGTATGATGCAGAATAGATAGAAGAGCTAAAAGGAGATACGTGCCATTATGACATGACATGACACCTCTCCACAAGCCTTATTCTCAGTAATCTGTACAACCATTATTGCCAGGGAGGAAAATATTTATTTAGATCAAAATGTATTCAGCATAGTAGTGGCTTTTAGGTTTTTTTGGTAACTTAAAATGAAATTCTGGTGTCTAAAGCAATACTAGTTGATTAAAAACATTGAAATTTTATGGCATGATGAAGGTAATGGAAGCTGTGAGATTTTTTTATATTAAAAACCCAGCAAAAAAATATCTACCACAGGACTTTAACAATGGACTTGGACAGTTTAAATGACTGAATGGCAATGCTGGCTAATGTTAATCTGTTGTCAAGATTGATTAAATAATTTATTGATATTCTTTCTTATTTTTTCTAAAAATATTTTTTTTTTGTGATTGAATTTAATGCTTTGAACAAATTTGCACAGATCATCTTTTTATATAATATCTACAGAAGTAGCAGAACATCTTGGAATATTTTTTCATGTATTTCTCTTCGATGGACTGCACTGACATTGTAAAAGCTTTATTCCATGGTCATTACAAGATCTAGCAAAAATTAAGAGACCATTATGCCATGCATCCAGTTTTGCAAAATCTAGTTTTGCAAAGTCTATAGCTTTTCTTAGAAACAGGTATTCATGGAAAATAATATAGGGATTTTGTCAATTTAATTCAACTCACTATAATCTACACAAGAAGATCTTGTGTAGATCTTGTGGCCACCATCTTTCTTTTCAGTGAAGAGGAAACCATTCACTCCCTATGTATTGATGATATATAGAAACAAACAGGATGTTTCAGACAGAGGTCCTTCATCAGATGGGCAAAGTGCATGAAGCACTTTGTTTGCACAACTAATAAAAGACCTCAGGCCAAAACAATGTGTGTCTGTGTTGTCAGTGGCATCATTAGGGTAAATAAGCCCATCAGAAGCCCACTTTTACTCAAATTTAAAAATTAGAAAAAAATATTTTTTAGAAATAAATACCTTTTTTACTTCCACATACTCAACAAATTGATTGACCAATGTGCTGACACTAACATTACTGTACATCCTCACATCACTGTTCAAGACAGAGTAACAGAAAGAACCTATGGTATGGTTATACAAAGTAACAGAAAGAACCTATGGTATGGTTATATGAGACAATCATGAATTATTCATGCTCATAAAATAATGTATTTAAAATCTATTTTAAGTATATAGAATATTCCATATTTTAGATTTTTATATATGGTGTTTTACTTCATCATTAAAGTTAAAATGCATTAAATTAGTATTTTAGAAAGTTCAGAGAAATTTTCTACATAGCAGCCGTGTATGTGTGTGTGTGTGTGTGTGTGTGTGTGTGTGTGTGTGTCTGAGAAAGAGAGGGAGAGAGACTGAATAAGACGTATAATAGAGAGGGAGAGAGACTGAATAAGATATATAATAGAAACTGAATAAGACATATAATAGAGAGGGAGAGAGACTGAATAAGATATATAATAGAGACTGAATAAGACATAATAGAGACTGAATAAGACATATAATAGAGAATTAATAAGACATATAATAGAGACTGAATAAGACATGTAATAGAGACTGAATAAGACATAATAGAGCCATTTTGCTGAGATTATAACAGATCATAAGTTAAGACATTGAGGGTGTGTTTGTAGTTTCAGCTCAACAACTCAAATATCAAAACTGAAAATAGGACTGAAAAAAATGGTGTTTGCTCTTATTGGAACTAAGCCACACATGGCCTCAAAACCAATATAAGCCTCTAGCAGTCACATCTGAATGTTTCCTTATAAGGAATATTTGTTTTGTCTACAATATGTCAGCCAAGTTCTCCTTTTTAAGTTAAAAGCGAGCATGTCCCTTTTAAGTTACATGAGCATGTCCCAGCGGTAGTTAACCATTGTTACTCTTGGTGTCATGGATAGGAGAAGATTAGAACAGAAGATAAGGAAGCAATGGAAAAAGTGGGAAAAAATCATATATATGCACTATATTGCCAAAAGTATTTGCTCACCCGTCCAAATGAATGTACACCAGTGCACAAAGCAAGGTCCATAAAGACAAGAATGGCATTGTCTGGTGTGGATGAACTTGACTGGCCTGCACAGTCCTGACCTCAACCTGACAGAACACCTTTGGGATGAATTAAAGTGGAGACTGAGAGCCAGACCTTCTCGTCCAACAACAGTATGTGACCTCACAAATGCACTTCTGAAAGAATCAAAAATCCCCATAAACACACTCCTAAACCTTGTGGACATGTATGGGGCTTGCATATATACTAGTGACCTTAATGCAAAAAAAAAAAATCCTGATTGTGATCATCTATCTATTTATTTATTTATTTGTGAAACAAGTATGCTATACAATACTACAGAAATTCGACAGAAATACTGTATTAAAGTAATGTGTGTAAGTCCATAATATGTATCAGCTCATACTGATTTGGTGAAGTAGATCTGAATTACATTTTATAATGCACAACACTCATTTTATTAGAAAAGATTACAGATTTCATTCAGGCTTAATGCATTCTGAAGGATTTCATGTATTTCATTAGGCTTGAAATAGGACAATAACATCAGGCTTTACAACTGAAATAAATTAACATTTACCTCACATTATAGCATTGTGTCATGTCATTGTGCCAGTTAAGACCATGACTGTTTAATGACACTGTATTAATCAATATGTCGACACAACGATGATATTTTATTTTTTTTATGTTACCATTATGAGAGATGTTCTTTGTATTAAACTGTCAAGGACTTTTGTTCAGCTGCAGCACTTCTTCCTTTCATTTTTGTCTATATGACTAGATCTCATCATACAATATGATATGATTAAAAAATCCCTGTTATTAAAATCAATTTGTTTTGAATTTAAATAAATGTCAGCCCTGTCAGCCCTAATGTCAAGTCTATTGTCTATTGTTCTAATAGATGCTTTTAAATGTTTGCTTTTCTTCTGTATGTTAAATATTGCTTCTAATACATCTACCTTTTTCTAGAGTTCTTGTAATGTTTATTTTTGGTTACATTTCAGTGATTGTAACTACATTTGCATGATAAGCACATACATGCATCCACTACCTGACAACACATAGAGCATAATGTTTAAACATTATTTGTTAAACATTATTTGGAGTGTCTATCAAGGTACATCACTATTGAACCTTTTTCACTCGCAACAGAACCTTATTATGGTTACCACACAAGGCGCAAAATGTACAAATGTGTCTTCCTAGGCAAAGCAGGAAGCAAAACCTGGGAAGGTGAACTGATATTCTCTAAACAGCTTCTGTCAAGCATAAGAAATTGCAATTAGTCTAGAGTCCAAAAGCTGGAAACATATTTAAGCTTAGAAGTGCAAATGGACAAAGCAGCTTCTGAAAAGCAAAATTGCCCAGTATCAGGTTAGGGGACATTAAGTATCTCTGCCAAAACAAATTCACACCAATGTAGCTTTTATTTTTCTATCCTAAAGGAACTTTCTTAATTTTAGACAAAAAATGAGTTTCAGTACATTCATTGAGTACATTCAGGCATTGACAGTCCTGTAAATGTCAAAGGGAGAGTCTGTTTCTTACAGGGCTGACAGAAATAAACATACTTTTTAACTTGAGCTTAAGATTGGAGGACACATACTTATGTCATTATATGACTTATTTGGGTTGATCACAATAGTATACACTAAACTCATGGTAAATTCTTAGTAGAAAAGTTTATATTCTTATCCATCATTAATTTTGTAATTTACTTTTTTAATGTAAAATCTGATCTTCTCATTATCAGACTAACACAAAGACACTTGTCCAAACGCACATGGGAACACCCAAATTCTGCATATCACAGAACAGAATGGGTCTCTGTTCCCATGATGTCATGTCAGATTTAGATTGATCTATAGACAGCTATTCAGGAAGAAATGCAAATTCATGAGCAAATACTGCCATTGTAGAAGCTTTTCCTGCGACCCAACTAGCACATTCTAATTGAATTTGGAAAAAGATTTAGTGTTGTGTGTGTGTGCGTGTGTGTGTGCGTGTGTGTGTGTGTGTGTGTGTGGGTGTGTGGGTGTGTGCATATATAGGTCAAAATGTAAGCAAATGTAACAGTCCAACAAATACTGTGCCTTTTCAGCACAATTCTTTAATAGCTTCTCCAAAGGTACACATATACATCAGAGTAATACGAATAAATGTCTAAATAATGATTCAAGGCCTCCAGCATCAATCAAATATCTGCCACTACAGAGAACCTTGGATAATATCAGATTCTGCTAGGCATAACACTTCCATTGCCATCTTACAGAAACCTGGAGTTTGGACCATTAGCTATAAGGGTACAGAAGCAAGAGGTCCACCTTAAACGTTATTTTTCACTTACAGTACATCCATCATTTTCTTGAGAATAAATTAAATATTTGCTGTGTGTGCAAAATGCAGGGGAGAGAAGTGGTGGATGCTGATGAAAGAATGAAAGGAGCAACCGAGGTGCTTATATTCTCTGTGAGACACATCACAGCAAAGTAGTGCTTCCTGAATTAGACACGAGTATATCTGCAGGTTTTCCCTATTAAAACAACAACAACAACAAATATTGGTTTAGATAAATCCTCTACTGCTTGTATTGCTACAAGGCAAAGCTTATATAACAAATATGAAGTAGGATTTGATTACTTGATTTATTTATTTCCAGTAATGTAAATACAATAAATATAATTAGATAAATAGGATGTCTTTATTTAACCAAGTTGTCCTTGTTCTTTAATTAACTTTAATGGAGTCATTAACTTTTGATGGAGGTTAAAATCATAGCTAGTCAAACATATTCAGTGTGGGTCCATGCTGCAAAGCCTTTCAGATGCAATCTAGATGAGATGAGTTGACCTACAGGGTTTTTTAATTAATTTACTTATTTTATAGAAATAAATAAACTGAAAATCACTTGTTACAAATCAAGTATATTGAATCACATATTTTAAATGTACCTCACCCATATTTATGCCATTTATGCCATGTTTTTCAGAAGTGATCAAGTAACCATTTTTAACCAAGCGACCATTTTTAACAATCATTAATTAGACTACAGTTCTGTTTAGACTACATGCCTATTCTTTTTGTTTCTTAGTAGTGTGGTTAGAATTATTGTGGTTATACTATTTTTTTTTTGCTTCATACTGCCCTATTTGTTACATACATTCATTACATAAAATTAAAATCATTATTTTAAGGGGCCCTAGTCTTTCATAACTTAGTTGTCAGTTATCAAGTAGGTTTCAGCTGTAGAAACTTAGTTAGCAAGAGCTATTTTCAAGGTCAAATAGGATGATGTGGTTAACTTTCTTCATTTGATACAGACACCTTTCATTTCTGTTCATAGCTTGCTCTTAAAAGCCGCACAAGATGACTATTGCATTCAGACTCCACTGCTCAGTGTCACCAGACTGAAAGTGTTTTCACTGCTTTTAATAGACTACTCATATGGTCATCCTTGAAAAATACTGACAAATCAAAGTGGGATATGATCATTATAGTCTGCTTCAAGTACTTTTGTGACATTTTGTGACAACTTTTTTATTTTGTCACAGGGTATATTAGAAGTAATTTTCAACATTGCCACAGAGATAACTTCTTTAAACCTAAAATTTCTAATATGGGTATGACACTTACTAAATGACACAAAACTTCATTGGTGTATTCTCTGTAAACCCTAGAGATGGTTGTGCATGAAAATCCCATTAGATCAGCAGTTTCTGAAATACTCAGACCAGCCCGTCTGGCACCAACAACCATGCCACGTTCAAAGTCACTTAAAT
>JAOYMR010000021.1:539067-551554 GCA_025802075.1 Tenebrosternarchus preto
CAAACAACCAAAGATTTATAAAGGAAAATCATGAAAATGATTAGGGGTTCCCAAACTTTTGCATACCACTGTATATACAGTATATATCATGCACACAACTCATATACAGTTTATAAAATCCTACATCCAGGCTTGCATCTCCCACAGTTCTTACATTCTTACCTCTTTCACGCTTAAATACCTCCCTTCGTTCATTTGCCATCCGATCCTGAAGCCTATTAACATCACAACACAAGGACAGCTGGCTGCTTCATCTCCTGTTGGCTTGGGTTTTTAGCTGCATTAATATAGTGAGGGGGGCCTGGGCCCAGTCACAGGGGCCACTGAGCACAGCTCCCCTAGTCACCCAGCCAGGCACCTCCTGCTCCTCCCGACATGCTGCTGAATGCTCTAGCCTGCTCATCTCCTCTTCATTTGTTTTATAGCTGCAGTTAAACTAGTGACTCTGTATGAGATCTGTATCAGTGAAATAGATTTAATATTAGCTATACAATGTTTAGGAACATGACTGCATCTTTAGGAACATGACTTCCACCAGTTACAATATTTTTAGATTCTGGACAGATGCCATTCCACAGCGGCCCAGTTGTGTATAACTTGTGTAAAATTCTGTCAACTCCCCTTAAATGCCCTATGCTGGAACTTTAAAACAAACCTGCCATCTTCCATAAACACCCAATTGTTCATTTTTTTTTGTAAATGTCTGTATGTAAGGCATTTTGTGTTGAGCTTATAGCTTGGCTACTAGTGGATTTTAAGTTATACTGTGGTGATCTCCATACTGTGTTTTTATTATGGAATAGAATAGAGCATCCATTAGGGACAGGAATATACACCATCATCCTGTTAAATAAGTGGAGTGGGTAAAGCAGGCTTGAGTAAGGAGCCTGGCGTGCAAATCCTGGGTAAATTTAATGTTTTGCATGAAGGATAAATACATTAGGATATAAGCTCCTGTAAGCCTCCCCCAGCACACACAAGGCACTTCATTAAAACGGCAGCATCAGGAAGCAGAGAGTTTAGACAGTGAGAAAAGGCAGCGCAGAAGCTCTTAGATTCCTGCCACTCTTTTCATTCTTCCCCTTCTCCCTGTCTCTCTCTTTCTCTCTTCATGCTAATTTCTCTGAAAGCTATTGCCTTAGATTTAGATGTACAGTCTTCACTCTGCTGTCATCACCATGGAAACTGAGGCAGTGTGATGGCACATTGTGTGTGTGTGTGCATCTGCATGTGTGTGTGCGTGCCAGTGTATGTGTGTGTGTTTGGGTGTGGGGGACTGGAATCAGCATGCAGGAGCAGCAGGACTAAAGACAGAATGACACCCAAAGCACAGGGAGCATATCCTCTGCCAGGAAGAGCTTTTCCCACACACAACACAACTGCATAACTCTCACAGACACATAGTCACAAATCACCATCAAGGATTAGAAGGAACAGATCAAGACTTGACGAGTTTCAGGGGGTGGTGGCTGTCTTGTTATGCTGATCTGAAAAAAAATCCTTTATACTATTTTTTTTTTAAGTTTGGACAACTGCAGAATATATTTTTCATTATGAAATGGATGAAATCCTTGTTTCCTGTTTAGGAAACGTCTTTACAGTCACAGTAGTGTTAAGGCCTTACATTTCCTGTTTTATATGTACATTTGAAATTTTTAATGAGGTGTTTTTGTGAAAAATATATACTTTGGGTGTGTAAAAGATTTTGAAGATGGTATACAGGAAGACTGTAATAGTTTGTAAATGATTGTATGGTCAGATATGTGCATTCAGCAACAAGTTAATTAGTACAATTACGGTATACAGTATATTATACAGTATACTGTACATTATCTAAATTAATAGCAACAGGACTAAAATAACATGGATTTAAGTTTGACTTGAGTTCAAAAGTACTGATCTAACTGTGCAAGTATATGAATGTAGAATCCTTTATTTTCCTCCAGTTTTTAGGGGGACAGATTAAACTGCTTTTTTATAATGATCGATACATGTAGCCCTTTACAGAAGCATTGTCCTTTCTCCTTAAAAATAAAAGGTCATGTTTTCTAACCACTTCACTTTAACTCATTTTGATTTGTTATGGACATAGCAACGCTAATGTGAAATAAAAACAATTACAGCAATAGTGTAGAAATAGAACAACCTTTCAGTTACATATCAGTCAGCCCTCATATTCTGCTTTACTTACACTCACCTCTGTCTATCTCTCTCTGTCTCTCTCTCTCAAGACTCTAGGACTCTTGTTTTGGTGCTTTAGGATAGTAGGAGTGATCATCTGTCAATCATTTCACCCACTCATTTTCATCAAAGAAATATCATATGTTGTAATATGAATTATATAACATATTGACCTCTGAGGAGTGTGTGTATGTGAAGGAGAGAGTGGGGAGGAGACCGACAGAGAGATCAGTACAATTAGAAACCGTTTTTTTTTTCAATCCACTCTAAAGAAAGTAAATAAAATTTAGATAACTAATTCACCACTTTCTTAGAAAGGAAAGTAGTTTGAGAGAAAGGCCCTTGATTCTTGGGTAATATCAGGCCACAGTGAACTTATTGAACGTGACGGAGGTTATTGAAAATGTTCAGAGGTCAATTTTGGACTTGTGTTCTGGTTGAGAGAGTGCCATTTCAGAGGAGGAGATCATGCCATAGACCCTGGCCACAGAGGTCTTAGATAGGATGAGAAACCTGTGATTCCTCACAAAGCACTGAACTGTTCTTCACCAGACCCAGAATTCATTTCCAACAGGAGGATTGGGAGGACTTTCATAAGAACACTACAATATTGGAAATGTATTGATATTGACTCAGAGGCTTAAAGCTGGAGAACAGTGTCTCTAGTAATACAGACAGGCTTGTTTGGAATCATTTTACCTTGTATGAATCAACGGCATCACCACTGGTCCTTGAGTTATTCCCAAGCTTTGAAAAAACATGCATGCTGAAATATTTTTGGAACACTTATCTAGTTTAAAACACACACCAAGCGTTATCACTTATCCTTTTGGTTAGAAATGTAAACCAGAAAAAAAATTATGTGTGTAGCAAATAGTATACACAATGTCTGACATTTTTGTCTCAAACTTTATTTTTTATCATTGTGAATTAGGAGAGCATATTGTCTGCTCTGTATTTGTGGCCTTGAGAATGTGTGTGTGAGTGTGTCTGTACATTTACTCTGTTATGATAATCCCAAAGGAAGAAACATTTATATTTAGCTCAACAACTTGTGAAACAGTTGTCAACTACAGTTTTTTTTACTGGTAAATGTCTCTACCAGTCACCACCAGTCAAAATAATTTAAACACTTTTTTTGACAGCTAAGAAATGTCTTATAAACATTCAACTTGAACTCTACATTTTTTAAGTATGTGACCTATATTTGGGGTGTTACAAAACGTAATTCACTAGTCAACAACTTAATCTTCATGCAGAGATTATACAGATCTGGAATTATACAAATCAGGCATCTATGAAACCACTGTATTTCAGAAATTTCATATTCCATCAGTTAAACAAAGGTCAGTATAGACAAACGTGACCATAGTGGTGTATAATTTCCTGGGCAGCCATGAAGAGATCTGTGTAATGAATGTTAACATATAGTTTATTTACATGTTAAAAAATAGCACATAGATATCTCATAGGTCTGTAGTCTCTTTACAGAGCCAGAATATCTGTGAAATAAATATTTTTGTTCATGCTCCCAAGTACAACCACTACATAGCATTAGGACCACAGGAATGTCATTACTAAAACCACAGTACAGTGATTTCCTCACTTGATAGCAAATAATTATATATAGAGTTGCTTGACTGTCCATCAAGCCTTCAAAGAAGTCTTGGTTATAATTCTGATTATAAAAAAATCTTATTTCTTATATTTTTTTGTAATGTATTGCGGTGTCAATCATTCTGGATGAGTAGGTCAAAATAAAAAGAGTTCAGGCATAAAAAAGATCTTTATCAGATTTATTGTCAGGAAAAATCATCCAGCAAGATCAAAATGTATAATGCATTCAAACGAACTGATTGGCATCATAAACATTATGTAATGAAGGACAATGGAAAAGGAAAGAAAAAAAATCCATTTTCATACTAATGATCAAAGAAAAAAAATGTCAATAGTTTCTTTTCTCCTCTATGTTTAATATAGGACTAGATAATTCCATCTCTCAATAAACATCTTTGCAACAATCTTGCTCACAATATTACTTCTACGATGTTACTTCTAAAATTAATCCATAAAATGTACAAAATAAATATGAATATAATTTGGAATCAAATTAGAAAATCAAATGTCTACTATTGCAATAGATATAAGGAAAAACACCCCTGGATTTTCTAAAAGCGTCTTGTCTAAAATTTAATCTGTGATTTTTATGTGCAAACTGAGATGAATTGGTGCCACTGAACTACAGACGTTCAAAGCTGCTGTACAAAGCCACACGAAGTAGCCTTTCTTTTACTAAACCCCTCAGCTGAAAATACTGTAATCACCGATCCAAAAGAACTGCTTAAGATGACGCATCTCGATACAAAATGCTCCTTTCAGAGGAAGTCTCTGCCTTATCTTAAAATGAGAGATCAATGTATTTAGGAAGAAAATGGAGGAAACACTTGTGTTTTGGATTGCCCAGCTGAAAGCTCTTGAAAACATATGTGCCATAAGCATATAAATACAGGCAGTTATAAATACTGTATGCTTACTTCATTTTTATTTGGTGGGAATAACACTGACAGCCAGTTATCTGCTTTATTACCAACCATTTGACGTTAATAGAGTCTGGTTTTTTCCCCTTGCAAAATTTTGAAAGTTTCAAAGTGATCTTTAAGATGAGAAATTGTTCTTATTTTCTGGTTTTATTTATTTTTGTAGGGCTACAGGAAAGTTTGCAATTTAGACTTTATACAGTGCCTTACATTTACAGTTCCTACAGCCCTCTTGCACTTCTGTACTTCTCGCATGCTACCAGTATAGCATATTGTGTAATATATTAATATATTAGTGTTTCATTATAATAGCCTAGAGTGCACTAGTGGCTCTTAAAAACATTTTACTATAATTTCTAGTTTGTGTAGAAAGTCTTCCACTTGAGCCAAAAGCTCTATCACTATTAATGAAATTGCTAATACCATCCGTGAGATGTCTGTCTCCACAAGATATTCATGTCCCAGTTGATATCCTTATGCTATTGTATATTGTAATCAGCCTTCTTCACATGTGCCTGCTTCTAAATGACATTTAAGCAGAGTCAATTTTTTTCAGTGTTGCTTTTATTGTCAGTTTGTGATTTAATGTTAGCAACAGAGTCAGCCAGGGATGTGTGTCCCTGCCTCCACAGTGAGCAGTGTAAAGAATTAACAGCGTGCGTTTGCACAATTTCTACCATCCCAGTGATTTCTCTCAAACGCTCTGTCGATGACCATCTTTCCTCTCCAGACGGCATAGGGGATTGCAAGGGCACAGCATGCACATGGCACTCATCTGGAGCTGCCTGGCAGCAAAAAAGAAACACATAGGAACACTTTGTATTCATCATGTCATAATCTTGCAGAGACATCACATGTTTGCACAAATACTTGCAAATTCTTGTTGTCTAGTGTGAAAAAGGTACCTCAAAAGGATAATTTGTGTTTGAATTCAATGAGGCAGATTCAAGCACAATAATGTTATCTCTGGAAAATTGGTATTGAGATTTATTGATAGACTCACAAGAGAAGATAAGACGAACATGATGGACACTCTGAATTCTCTGAATCCCTGCCTGACAAAGCAGGTCTTATTCTTCCCAGCCTTGTTAATTACAATGCAGATAGTGTCCCAAGCTTCACTGCTCATGTTCAGTTGACATTCTGTTGAAAGTCTCCCTATTGCTTCAGTTTAAGAAACACAGAAACCTAGAAAATTCAGGCAAATTATGAGGATGTGACAAGTCAAAGTCTGGAATGAACCTGTCAAAAGTGTGAGAAAGACAATGTTCACACTAATGACATGTTCAAATGTGAACATATCTCAGTGCATCATCTATTACCTAGAACTTTCAATATTCCAGAAATTTAAAATACATTTAAAATGCAATGGCACAATCCACAATCTCATATACATAAGATGAAAACACAAAATATGGCACAAGAGAATCTAACAAATAAATGTATACTCTCAGTATATAATAAAATGTTATGTTCTATTTTATAATTATAGTTATTTAGTTATATTTAGTTATATTTCACTGATACATTATTATGCTTCATGGAGTTGTTGTATGCATTTGGTCCACTGATGAGGAACGAAAATGCTGTAGTCAACATTTTTTAAATCTTTTTTGGACCAATGCGCACCATCACTGGTGTTACCCAAAGTTACTAATTGTACGTTTAGATTTAGAACTCAGTGAATGTCTTCTAGAGGGACATTTGAACCAGTTAAATGAGCCAGGGTTGTGCTTTCCAAGCAAACATGTGCCTGTGATGTATCATTACCATAGGTTTATTTTTAGACAGTGGAACACTACATGGAACATAGAGGATGTTAGGCCTGTGTGTCTTAGTTGTTCTCAGAATTTCCTCCTTATTCCTTGGCACCAAGGTTTTTCTTTTCACTGTCATCATGCTCGCTAGGGGACTGGATCTTAGGGGACTTGTGTAAAAATGTAAAGTCTGCTCTGAAGGGCAGTAGTAGTAAATAAAGTTGAGCTGACCAGAGAGGAATTAGACTGTTCCTAATTTGCCTGTCTTGCTTCCAGATTTCAAGAGGAACCCATGAGGATTAAAAGTTTTTTCCACAACCTGCTTCCCCATTTGATCTTTTAAACCTCACAGTATCTGGAGGTTATATCAGATTGACTTGTTGCAGGCCATTAGATCATGAAATTAAATGGACCAACCAGTGTTGAGATGTTTTTCTTTTTCTAATGTGAAACACAAAAACTGATATAGATGTAGTTTTTCCACCTAAAAAAGTCATGAAAACCTCTCATTAGGCTCCACTAAGAGACAGTATCAAAGAATCAAATTATTTTATTCTGCTCTGAATGCACTGTGGACTGAGTTTGTGTGGATATTCATAGTCCATATCTGTCCTTCAGTTTCATTGTTACGCTTATCACCTGTCAGTTTGCACATTCTGTTTATGTTATATGATATATTAAAAATCATTTACTTATTTTATATTTCTATAATTATCACACTTTAGTAATATCTTGCATCAGTTCAATTCCGTTTACTGCACATCACTTTAGCTATAATATTGCTTAACTTATTTTATTATATTTTTATACATACTATTATTTGTTTTATTATTATTATATTATTGTATCTTCTGTCTGTCTGTCTGTTTATCTGTCTGTCTATTTGTCTAAATACCAAGGGAACTGACAGTCATGACAATGTACTTCAGTGTGTTTAAAGGCGTTACTTCGCATAACTTGCACCCATGACTCCTCTAGTGTGACCATAGTGTGTATATGTTTGATTTAGCCCATTTTAGGCCTTTGCATAAGATGTGTGAATCTCAGCATAGGGCACTGATAGGAAATTAGGTCTTGATTTGCCATGAATGCCTGACATGAGAGCTTTGCCACAAGGCATGTTTTCATGCAGGCACTATCATAATGGCTGAGTGGAGTGGAATGTAATTCAAAGGGTGTGATGATTAATCAGCCAATCATATTACTCTTCATATACGTTTTAGGCCAGTGCACTAAATCCAGTGTGATAACATAGAAATGTACCAGCAACCAGGTTTGCATTTGTTGTTTTTATTTTTAGGAGTGAAAATTACCTACAGAATTGATAATCGTCAATTCAACTGTTAAATCAACTAACCAAAATCACAACAAAATCAGTAATACATTTTAATACATCCATTTAATACATTTAATACATTTTAATTATACATGGCAGACCTTGCACATAGGTACAAATTGAATAACGTTTGTGACTCAGTCAGCATTGAGGTGTGAGTGAAACTTAGGGTGTGTATTGAAAACCACACAAAGTATACAGAAGAGCTTGAATAACAAATCAAAAGAGCAACCAAAGGTATCACCAAAAATAACTAGCAGATGCTCCCAGCTTGTTAAACAGAGGGTTAGGTTAAGAAGTACTGAGTAACGCTGAATAGAAAGAAACAAGGTACAGGTGAAGGGAATAACTAATAAATAGATTGGTACTGGATGTGCATGTGGGTTGAGCTTCTTTCTTTTTTACTCTCTGTGTATCTATAATAGTCTATTGTGACTGTTCACTCTGTTTAATATTTTACATATGCACTCACCAAGACAAATGTCTCATATGTATAACAGATCTGGCAAATAAAGCTAATTCTGATGCTGATCTGATTCTCTGGCATTTAACCACGCAATCAACCTTGGAATGTCCCCCATCATGGCAATCATACATATGTCATCACCCAAATCTTCCAGTAACATGCCAGCTTTATTATGTCCTTACTCTTTACCATCATGGATATTTGGTCTATTTAATTTTAAGCACTTCTGTAAAATTACTTTGCTTTCCCACTCACCCACACATTTACTTTTTCCTCTTCTAAATCTATACCCAAATGCTCTAGACTAGATAATGTCCAGCAGTGTAACAGTTAGGTTTGAGTACTGTGAGAGCTTTAGATATCCCTAATAAAGTGGCCAATGAGTACAAGATATTTCTATAAAAACCTGACAGTTAATTAGGAGCTTTGTAATGAAGTATGTGTTCTGTAACTGCTACAGTATCATAAATATGTTTGTCAAGAATTTGACCTACTGCAGTTATCACATATTTCCAATGTGTATCACATATTTCCAGTGTGTATATTCTTAGTGTTTAATGAAGGCACTATGTTTTGTTTTTTTCTTGCTATCTTTTTTTCTTGCTTGCTTTATATGAAACACACATTTCCCTTATTTACATACCTTATGTGTATAACTTATAAATATGCATAACACACCATAACTTATGTGCTGAATAACGGAAAACCACAAAACATAACACAAAACACCACCAAACACCACCAAACACCACAAAACATAACACAAAACACCACCAAACACCACCGACCACCACAAAACATAACACAAAACACCACCAACCACCACAAAACACCACAAAACATAACACAAAACACCACCAAACACCACCAACCACCACAAAACACCACCAAACACCACCAACCACCACAAAACATAACACAGAACACCACCAAACACCACCAAACATAACACAAAACACCACCAAACACCACCAACCACCACAAAACACCACCAAACACCACCAAACACCACAAAACACCACCAACCACCACAAAACATAACACAAAACACCACCAAACACCACCAACCACCACAAAACACCACAAAACACCACCAACCACCACAAAACATAACACAAAACACCACCAAACACCACCAACCACCACAAAACTTACCACAAAACACCACCAAACACCACAAAACTTACCACAAAACACCACCAACCACCACAAAACACCACCAAACACCACCAACCACCACAAAACATAACACAAAACACCACCAAACACCACCAACCACCACAAAACATAACACAAAACACCACCAAACACCACAAAACATAACACAAAACACCACCAAACACCACCAACCACCACAAAACATAACACAAAACACCACCAACCACCACAAAACATAACACAAAACACCACCAACCACCACAAAACATAACACAAAACACCACCAAACATCACCAAACACCACAAAACATAACACAAAACACCACCAACCACCACAAAACATAACACAAAACACCACCAAACACCACAAAACATAACACAAAACACCACCAACCACCACAAAACTTACCACAAAACACCACCAACCACCACAAAACTTACCACAAAACATCACCAACCACCAGATAAAAAAAACACAAAACACCACCAACCACCACAAAATATCACCAACCACCACAAAACACCACCATACACCACCAACCACCACAAAACACCACCATACACCACCAACCACCACAAAACATAACACAAAACACCACCAAACACCACCAACCACCACAAAACACCACAAAACATACAACAAAACACCACCAAACTCCACCGACCACCACAAAACACCACAAAACATACCACAAAACACCACCAAACATGGACACAGAATTAAGTAAATTGAGGAAAGAAAAGAAAGTTCACAGAAGCCGAGATGTAATTTTGTCTGAGGTCAAAGCAAAACTTTTTTTTACTTTTTTAATTACATATATTATTAATGAAAGCAATGACTTAACTGTAAATCCTTAGCAACATGTTAATGTTCTTGTCTGGTTATGCTCCAGCAAGTTACAAGTTTGATCCTAAATACACCAAAAGATTTTTTGCAAGACAGGCCATTTTGATGAATAATGGCAAACGCACACAGTGATAAGAAATCATGGGGTTATCCCTTTAAGAATATTCCCACAGCTGAACAGAACAAAGGACAAAGGGGAACACTCAGAAACATTTTTTTCAGTATAAAGCATTTATTTTCCAGAAAAGGCTATGTTCTGCAAAATGAGTCCCCATTTCAAGCGCAAAGCCATACTGCTTTATGCCATGTTTTATCCCACACCATTCAACCTTCTCTCTTGCCTGCTAACTGTGCATTTTTCTTTCCACAGAGAAACAAGCACTCACCCCAACAGTAATCTAGAAGAGTGATTTGAACTCTTTCTCTTGCTCAATCTTTCTTTTTCTCTCTTGCTCTCTTTCCTCCATTATGAGTCAGACTGAGGGCAAAATGTTTAATAAATAATTCAGAAGTGCTTTTTGAATATAATGGTCTTTTGCCTGTTCATTTGATTTTAGGATGTCTATGCTAATGTCTGTTTAGATTTTCATTATTTTCCAAAAACATTTTTTCATTCATCATTAAATCATTAGCTTTCACCCTCACCAAAAAGTTAATTTCTCATCTAGCTTATGCATCAACTCACAATTTAGGATTAATTTCTAGAGAAAGCCTCTGAAATATTGTTGCTTCATAACAATAACAGCCACCCAGAGTGGCTTAATGAAATATTTATCAAGGATTTGTGGACTGAGGCTATTTTAATTACAATTTACAAAAGGGGCATCTCTGTAGATTTATGGGTACCTTACTCTTGCCAGTCAGCATTTGTCTGGTGTCATTATTCATGTGTGTGTGTGTGTGTATAACACTGCCTTTATTACCACTATGATTAGTCCAAGCTGAACATTGCTAAAACTTTTTTGTAGCACTGTATTTAACTCTAGCAAAATCAGTCATGTTTTAGTAAGATTATTAACATCAGATTCTACATTTTATGCACTGGTTTATTATTAACAGTCTTTGATACTTTAAAATAAGAGTTAAATGGCTGGACTGTTCCTCTGCTCTGAGGGTACGTTGGTACATGGAAGAGTGAAGAGCTACAAATTTATAAAGAGAAATACTACATCTGATGCATTAAAGCTATGTGACATTTGGATCAAAATGTATATTACAAAAGAGGCAGAGTCAGCTATTATGCTCTACATGCAGTTATGTAAGAATACACTCACTTGATACCCACATATATATCCTGCAGTCTCTTAAACATAACCCCATTTGCACAAATGCCTTTTCATAATTGTTAACTGATTTGGCATTTAACAGTTATCAGTACTGATCAATATATGCATTCTAGATACACATTTATTCTAGATATACATTTATCCACACAGAGAAGAGGATAAATTTGTCATGCTCAGGTGCAAAATGTGTGGACGGGTTTCCAGGTACGTTACACGCAAATGTAGCAAGTATACTTGAAAGCTTTGAACAGTCCATCCCATTCACAGTCCCAACTCATCTTATATTGAAGCTAAGGGTTTGAAGCTTGCGCATCCTTTGGCATCAGTAGATATACATGATGAGCGTGTGCTTTTGTGTCATATTCCAGAGTGCAGTTCCATAGACTTCAAGCTAAATTCTGTTGCATCCAAATTCAGCACTGATGGGAAAAATTGAACCTGGTGCATATCTGGTGTTGTCTGGTTAGTAGCATATCTGATGTTGTTTGGTTAGTAGCATGTCTGGTGTTGTTTGGTTAGTAGCATATCTGATGTTGTTTGGTTAGTAGCATATCTGGTGTTGTTTGGTTAGTAGCATATCTGATGTTGTTTGGTTAGTAGCATATCTGGTGTTGTTTGGTTCAATGCTGTTTATTTTTCTGTTTGTATTTGTCTTAAAATAACTGTAAAAAAACACTTGTTTTCAAAATCCACTTGAACTCAAATATCAGTCTGGTCACATAGTAAATTGGAACTATATAGGTTTTAATGTCTCCTAAATATTGCATACATATCCTAGTCTCTCTCCTAATTGCTCAATTGATAGGGCTAAACTGACATCAACATGATTGGCTATAACCATAAATGATCTGGGGTGCGTTTCCCAAAACGTTCGTAACGCTAAGTACTTCGTAACCTCGTACTTAAGAACATTCTTAAA
>JAOYMR010000021.1:551992-562982 GCA_025802075.1 Tenebrosternarchus preto
CGTTCTTAAAGTTACGTCGTTCTTAAAGTTGTTCTTAAATCGCTAAGATCGTTCGTTATCGGGAAACGCACCCCTGGCCTCTAATGTCCAATCCTTTCTCCCTGAACAGAAGATCTGACTATACATAGCAGATGATATGCTCAGAATAAAGCGGAAGGGAGTTATCATTTAAAAAGGTTAGGGAAGCCATGCAACAAATGCATGTATCAGTAGAAATCAACACTGCAATATCTGACCAGAGGTTTTTAATACCTAGGCACTATACCTAGAACTAATTAATTATAAGTTGCTCACTGCTAGTCCACATTAACACCTGTTATCCAAGATTTATTACAAGTTTGTATAATATTGTCTGATACTACCAGAAATCACATGAGACTAAAATGTAATGAAGCATTTATCTGACACTTTTATCACAGCAACTTTTTTTTTTTACAATTGTGAGTAAACTTGAGCAATAGAGGATTAAGGGCTTTGCTTTGGGTTTGCAATGGTGGCAATTTAGCAGAGGTGGGGCTTGAATTGGTAACCTTCTGATTAGTAGCCAAGGGCCTTAACACTAGAAGCGCCGCGCCTCATTTACATACTTATACCTAGAAGCACCGAGGGCCGGTCATTTGACCGCTTTCACCACCTACTACTAGCGCCGTGTTGTTTTCACCTGCCTCGGCAGTCAAAAGACCGCTGAGTCTTTACACAAGGAAGCTGGTACTGACACATAATTAACGCTAGATGGCGGTTTGCACAAAAGGCAGAACGAGCCATCGAAACAAAATATTCGTAATGGTGACAACTGAGCTACCACTGTCCAACCCTTGAGCTGCTATTGCCCATTCTGTCACCACTGATTCTTTTTCAGTTTAAAAAACTGAGTGGTCCAGGACTAAATCACCATATATGATTGCTCATTGAAAGGCACATTGTGCGCAGTCACCTGGAAAAGAAATCCAGTCATCACCTTCCTCCCTGCTAGTCAGTTTCAATGTATTGCACTTCAGCTCTCAAGTCAGGCCACTTAATCAGGTTGAACGCCCTGCTGACTCAGCTTAAGTCATTCAGTCACTGTGTTGTGTTAAAAACTCTTTGTAGCACAGCACTGCACTATGCATAAAAAAACACCATGCTATTGCTCCTTCTCAAAAACCAGAAAGCTAAGCCAGCTAGAGCTGTCTTTCTTCCCCTCTTCTTTACCTTTTTGGCTCCATTAGTAGCGCTAAGCTCCACTGTATTAACCCATAACCATTGAAGGCCGCCTATCCTCATGTATCCCTCTAAGTAAAACATAATTTTCAGCAATGAGTGTCTTCATCAATCAGAGCCTTCATCTGCCAGTCTCTGCAGCAACAGTCCACTCCTAATGTGATTCATTTGCATGCTACAGTATGTGTCAGGTTGTGTGATGGCCAGCAATGCTAAAAGCAGGCTGTCCAAGCTGCCTCTCTGCCGCATTGATGGAGCCCAGCACAGCAAGGCTTCACACTGAATTATCCTCCTGACAAAGGGGCAGGCTGTGGCTCGCTGCAGGACACAGTTGATATGCCATAGCTGGGGCTCCAGCTGTCCACAGATCCAGGAGAGCTGGTGTGATGCAGCTGTCTGTCTCTGTACTTCTTCCTGGCTTCATTCCCAATGTCTTTCTACTTGCTCCAATCTTTGCTTTACTGTTAGATGTGTTCTTTCTCTGTAACTCTCTCTGACTGACTCCATCTTTTATCAACCCCTTCATTCTGTTTGTCCCTCTTTTGCCTCTCCTTTTTTTGTTCATTCTTTTTTATATAATTTAAAAAATATATATTTCTATCTCTCACCATGTGTTTCCATTTTCAACCTCTTAATGTGAAATAATTTTTCTGTGGCCCAACCTCTGATACAGTGTGTGCATACAAGGAAATGATCTGAATGAATGCTTTGAGAAGCAATCCATACCTAATAATCCATACCTAATAGCTCAGAAAATTGAATTAATTGCAGCGTACATTAAATGTCTGCCCAATTCCTCTGGGATTGCTCCTCCCACATCCTCACCAGGACACACTGTTTTTCTTTTACTCTTGTTGCTATGAAGGGCAGTGGATAAGCTAAACAGACAAATGCCTCTACATGCATTTGACATAGTGAAAATTGAGGTTGTAGAAATTCAGAAGAAACAAACCAGGCCAGTTGGCCAGTCATAACACATCTCTTAGCTGGGTAGTAGACAGCCACAAGTAGTTACTCTACTACCTTAATTATACTTAATTTCCACTTTTATCTGTCCTCCTGGGTTGAATAAATCTCACATACATAAATCTACATTATACATTAAACATAAATCTTATTACCTCCCTTTTCTCTTTCTGTGGTGTCAGACACATCACTCTTTCTCAACTGTCTTTCATTGTTTCATAAACATTTATAAACAAGATTTTGGCTGATGCAACTAACACTTTGGAATACATAGAAAAAAGAATATATGAAAGATGCATATGGTTTTGTAGCATCTTTATTTATTTGTGCATCATATATTTAAACCAGCTACTGTCAATATATTAGCAAGCACAAATGAAGGTCTGTAGTTTTATATTTGTATCCCATGGCATATATTAAAGTTTTCATTTTGTGACCTTATAATCCATAATGTTCATAATGTTCAGTGAAGATAAAAGTATATCTGCTGAAAAAATTACTTATATACAAAGTACATCCATGTTTACTTTACTAATAAACACAATATTTTGTAGAATATTTTGTGGGAACATACCAAATTTAATTGTTTTGTTTTGGCAGAAGGTAGTATTCAGAAGTTCAAATGAATTCCAGTTGAATCTTTTACTCAGTGAAAATCCAGAACAGCTTTTACTAGAAAATTTGGTTTATAATAAAGATCTTTGTACCTTTTGTACCATGCTAGATGTGTCAAAAACCTACAAGCTATTAGCTTTTATTAGGACTAATGAAAACAGTAGAGAATTGAGATAGCTGACAGTGTATGTCATTATGGACTATGCTACAATTTATTTGTCCATTGTGAAAGGAAGATATTTACAGACATACTTTGTAAATGACAGGTACTTAGTTTTTATTTTTTTTATTATTTATTGGAAAGAGCAATAAATGTATTACTAATGGCTCTTCAGGGCTATTTTCATGTTGGTAGCAAATTACTTCTAATATATCTGTATTTCAATGACCTGTGGGTATATATTGCTGAATATTATAAGATAAGAAAAGACCAGTGATATCTCAGACATACACATGTGCATAGAGGGCCCTTTTTCCATACTAATGCGTTGTTAATGATATTTCATTTCCAAGTTGTAGAGTTTAATATGACAGACTAATAACAGCTGTAGATTAAACTAATAAAATTTCAAAGATTTTCTTCTATTCTTTTGACATTTACCAAGAAAACACACAAAGCTGGAAATAGGCTAATTATTGCATCAGAATGTTGCAATGGCTCTTTAATGATGATGACTATGACTCATGCTTCCTCAGCTGTTCATGAAATGAAGAAAATGTGAAGTGAGGAAAAAGTAATTAAAGGTTACTTCATCCTTTGCTTTACATAAATCATCTATAATCATCTATTATTTGTAAAGACACTTTGCACATTTAAATTAATTCTACATTCTACATTAAGCCAATGCTTAACCATTTTTTAGATAAAATGTAAATGAAAAACACTGATCTCAATGAAGATTTATAGGTCCTGTATACATTATGTGTGCAAATGTAATGTTTGTTAAAAACCTCCAAAAATGTACTTTTTTGCTTTCTGAAATATCTGGTCAGTCTTCAAAGATTTCTGTAATACAACAAGCCCATCTACAACCATTTGTACTATGCAGTAAGTGGAAGTGGTTCTAAGACTCCACATTTACTGCACTCAGTTTCTAATACAAAATACTGGCAGAGGCCCAGCCACAACCAGCCTATGAGTCACGTCTTTAAAAGCTTTGCCCACAGCAGCCAGCCAGCACCCAATATCCCTGATTAAACCAGGATGGACACTGAGGCTGTGGAGCCAAAAAGCCTTTTATTTTTTAAATATTCATCACTCAGATGTGTATTTAATCCTATTTTCAAAAGGGGTTGGAGGAGGGGGGGGTTGTAATAGCAGCATAGGGAGATCCAATCATAAATACAGTACAATAACACCCCACCATCACAACCACTTCGCCCATACCCAGTGAAGGAAAATATCTGGTTATGCTGGTATTTTTTGTTGTTGTTGTTTCATTTCTGTTTACTCTTCCAACTGCACTTGTTTTGCAGCAAATGTGAGTGCTTTGACGTGTAGTCCAACTTAAAACAGCAGGTGGTACTTTAACTTTAATCCCATTTACATTTATGGAAAATTGATTGCTCAATTCTAGTCGGAATAGTCTTTCTGACAGTCCATTAAAGAGGGAAAATAGGATTGACAAGGCAGTGCAAATAGGGATTGAATTTAGCAAGGTCGATTGCTACAACTCTTAACTCATTTTCAGATTCTTCCAGAATTGTGGAAGTCACAGCTCTGACACCCTCGTCATGCCATTAAATACACTTTTCCAGGAAGATTCCTTTAACATCTTAGACATTATATTCCTACATAAGAGTACACAATGTATTACAATCATTTCCCACATGAGCTTGTTTGGAAGGTTCTTGGAAGTCCAGGGTTACAGCGCCAATCCAGGTTCACTGAACTGCCAAAATGCAATCATAATGGTAGTACATAACGGCATGTGCAAAATTGTTTTGCAATAAACACTATGCTGCAAAACAGCTTTTGACAGCACTTAAAGCATGGGCCTCTCCCTTCCTTTAACAGCATTAAGCATGTAAAGCAGGCAATTTGCTCAACACAATAGAGCCATAAGCTCATTTAAAAGCTGTGATGGCACCTTTTTTTTCCCCCCACTATCTCACTAATTAGGCAAACTTAGCCTGGAGCCAGTTGTTCCAGTGGCAATTCATGTGTAGCCACTCCTTGATGCTCCTCCCCTAGGAAACACATCTGCATTGCATATCATCATTTAGGGCAGGCCTGCTCATGAATACTTAAATATATGAATATATGAAATATATGAAATATATGAGCGAAGACCAGCATTTAAAAAGACAACAGAACCAATGGGAGGTGCTATTAAGGATGCGACAGAAAATCTAAATTACTCTCAAACATCATAAGCATATCTCGGGCGCAATTATTGCTTGCAGTGGGACAAGGACAGCATTTAATCTGCCCAACCTTCATGGTAAATGGATCTCTGTTGTGCTCAATAATACTAAGCACCAGTAGAAATCAAACTGAGGATCTGATCAAGGATCCCCCTTTATATGTCAGGGTGGTGTGTCTGGGCTTCCCATGTTTCTGACTTTTTTAGGGAATCAGAGGCCGTTATCTGTATGTGACTGGTTTAGAGAGTTTGCAGACGGTGAGACAATTGATCAAGACCCCAGGATTGTGACTTAGTCCTTTTTGTTCCAAACAGGTATTGACAGGCATCTCTAGATCTGTTCTTTAGAATTGTATTTCCAGGTATGCCCTGTCCTTTTCTTACTCTTTTCAGCATGAAGTAATTTATAAGGTTGTGAAATACAACTTAATGTATGTGTATATCTCCCTGCTTAGTTGATTGATATTTTTACCACACCATGCTTATTTCTAAGATAAGATTTAGAAATATTTGGAATGAATGTAATATTGTGTAATTATCACTTAATTGTATGTAATGCAAAGCAGGTGAGAGGCAGAGGTTGGAAAGGAAGTGGGAAACCCGTAGCATTAGCAAAGTGGTTGTAATGTAATAAGCAGTCTCTGCTTAATGGAGTCAGGCCCTTGATTTAAGAGAATAAAGGCAGTGGTATGCATACTATCTCTCTCTCTCTCTCTCTCTCTCGGGACTGGACATGCATATAAATCAGCAGTACATCAGCTGAATGGCTAGCGAGTCTTACATGTGGGTAGAGACTGATGAAGACTTTGGCAGAGATGTTGCCTTGTGTCTGTCCCTGTTTGTGGCATTGCTGTGCTTCAAATGTCATCCACAATCACCAACTTTCAAAGTTCATTCACTCACACACACACACACACACACACACACACACACACACACACACGTACTCTCTCTTTCTCTCTCTCTCTCCATAGACATCACAAAGAGAGTGAAAATGGTGAAGATTTGTATTGATAATGGTTGCATTTTAGTTTAATTCCTTTTTAACAATGCCATGACATGAGTTGTATTATTTGCTAATGATGTTATTATCACATGGAACAATTTCTATTAATTAAGTCTAAAATACAGTCATCATTTTCCTTTTATTAATATACCCAGTGATTAATTAGAGCTCAAAGTGGTACTAAAATAAGAAAAAAAGAAAATATTTCTATTTCAATTAAATTATCAAATTTTTGCCTTGTCACTTTAGTTACAATCCCTTTGCCATGTGCCTCAGTCTTTTCATTCAAGATTTCATGTGCCTACATTAGCAGTATTAAATAAAATGGTTTGGGAAAAAATGACAGTTTTAATGCATATAACTTCTCTTATGGGAATGTTACACTTGTAGCATTAATATGTTATAAATATATTTGGATGGAAATGTATTTATTTATTTCCATTATCACTGTCTTAGTGTTCAGCATCTTGCAGCAGGACAGTGTCTTTACAGTGTGTCTGGTACAGCAGGACAGTGTCTTTACAGTGTGTCTAATACAGTAGGACTGTGTCTTTACAGTGTGTCTGTTACAGTAGGACAGTGTCTTTACAGTGTGTCTAATACAGTAGGACCGTGTCTTTACAGTGTGTCTGTTACAGTAGGACAGTGTCTTTACAGTGTGTCTAATATAGTAGGACAGCGTCTTTACGGTGCATCTGGTACAGTAGGACAGTGCCTTTACCGTGTGTCTGGTACAGTAGGACAGTGTCTTTATGGTGCGTCTGGTACAGTAGGACAGTGTCCTTAAAGTGTGTCTAATATAGTAGGACAGTGCCTTTACCGTGTGTCTGGTACAGTAGAACAGTGTCTTTACAGTGTGTCTGGTACAGTAGGACAGTGTCTTTACAGTGTGTCTAATATAGTAGGACGGTGTCTTTACAGTGTGTCTAATATAGTAGGACAGTGCCTTTACAGTGCGTCTGGTATAGTAGGACAGTGCCTTTACCGTGTGTCTGGTACAGTAGGACAGTGTCTTTACCGTGTGTCTGGTACAATAGGACAGTGTCTTTACAGTGCATCTGGTATATTAGGACAGTGAATTTACAGTGCATTCCCATTTTTTGGGGAGTTATAATGCATGCCACAGTGTACCATTTTGAACATGACAGGATAATGGCAATGCTCTTTTGCCTCTCTCTCTCTCCACCTCTAACTGTTTTTTCTTTCCTCCTTTCCAGGCACCTCAACAGATGGGCACATTGTCATTCTATAGGTATGAGCAGCCCATTATAAACTACTGCCAAGCCCACCAGCCTCTGCACATCACCATGGGCTTCGATGCTCCATCCCAGGCACTGGAGGAACGAGGGGTGCGAGTTCGCGGTTCTGCCCCTAACTCCAGCCTCCTCCCCTCCAAGCCTGCAGCCCCTTTCTCTGACATCCTTACCCTGCCACAGTGAGCCCAAATTTGTGGACAGACATGCTGACACCCTCTTTCCTCCTGTCATCCACAAATGTCACCAGAGGATTGATGCTCTATCCCCAGCCAGACTAAAGTGATGGGGAAAGGGATTTGGGGCAGAGTACGCTGTCCAGCAAGACTCACAATTCCAATAAAACTTCACTAAGTGATTACAGTGGGTCTTTCAAGTGTGAGTGATGGAGACTCAAATGATTTGTGTGATTTAGGAATGTGATAAAGTGTTCTCTCAACCCTTTAGCCGATTTAATATGTACTATCATTAGATTCTTTAACTTCATCACCTGATTGTTAATGATATGGTTTCATATAATGCAAAACTTCAAAAGACTCCACATGATTAATATTCATTATTGCTTGCATCGAATCAACTGTATCATGTGTACACATTTTGATAAATGAATGTTGGCATTTTCACAGAGAAAGTAATTAAATAAGAAGTGTTCATTAGGTTGAATTGAAGGGGAAACAGAGCAATGAGAGACGGAATCGTAGAACAAATTAAAGTTTAGTAGAGCTAAAAAGAGTTCCTTCAGCTCTGTCTAATGAGGCTGCCAGCCAGTGGGGCTTATGGTCCATCAAACCTGTCATGACTGAATTACACAAAATGAGCTACCCAAATTCAATTATTCAAGGTAAGATGAGAAAAAGTTAGCCTGAAAATGGATTATATAACTTTCCATACTTTTTTTTTATTAATAATTAATATTTGTATATATATATATTTTTTGACCTTTATGTTTTGTCTTTTGTCTGACCATGTGTTTTGTTGATAACTAAAAACAGTAGTCAATTGATTTATTATTAATGCAAAGCATTTTCCAGCACTGAGAAAATGTCCACATATCCACATCTGTGGGGGTTAACATGTTCATGAGGTGCCTTTATTGAACATTTTGATGCACCCATGTTAGAGAAACGGATAACATATAATATATAACATAATTTTTTGGACAACACACATTCCAGAGAGAACTGTAGTTACAGAGAGAGAGGAATGTACAATGTAAATGTGGGTGGTACATCTTTTGGCCCCTTGGACTTGTTTGTCTTGTAAATAATCTGTAAATTAAAAAGGGATGTCTTTGCTTCTTCAAAAATACAATTTTGTGATCTAGAAGAGGAGCCTTATCTTTATTCAAGGTGAGCTTGTAATCTACTGAGTGTCTGTGTGTGGAAGTACACATGCACATATGCATGTGTAATTGCATGCATATGCGTTTGTGTGTATGAAAGAGAAACAGAGATGGACTACATGTTTTGGAATATCAGGCCTGCTGTTTTTAAAGATGGATATATTTTTCCCCCATTGACTTATTTTGCCATTTTAAATAATTGCAACATACGTTGGATGCATCTGTCAGCTAAAACTGTGCATTGGAATTCAGCTCTCCATTAACCACTCAATATGGTTTTCCAACCAAATGTTTTATATGAGTATTTATGTAATGAAAAATGAAAGAAAATGTTACTGTATAATTTTGTTTGTCTCCATGGCCCATAAATTATCTGTCTTAGGCACTGGTCACTTTCTGTTATGTGGAAAAGACTGTGAAGATCATTTAAAGTTGTTTGAATGTGTTCGCTGTATACTAGCGATTAGAACAAAGTTAATTTGTCTATACAATAGGCATAAAACTTAAAATTTGACTGTCAATTGGTCTCTTATTCTGTGTCTTGATGAGGTACATATTGGACAACCTACATGTCAGACATGATTTTCGCTTAAAAAATAAGTACAGTTTGGCTTATTACATACTCAATTGTGCTCACACAGTTATACATACTGTTCAAAATGACTGCTAATACTGTCATTTCAGAACATAATGGACCTTACAGAAGGACTTTTATAGAGGGACCTTTTAGAAGGACTATTATAGAAGGACCTTACAGAAGGACTATTATAGGAGGACTATTATAGAAGTACCTTATTAATAGGAAGTGGTGGTATCTTTCCTAAACAGCCATTTTGTCTTTTGCATTTCAGTAGTCATATGATTCTTATTCAAAATCATCTAGATTTTGATGCTTGGTTTGAACATTTTCATTCAAGCTTGATGTGATATTTTCACCATGAAATTCTTAAATTTATAAGCTATTTAGTTTCATTCTCCATAGGGAAATACATGTGAGTGATGGAAAACAATTGTCAGCACAGAAAGAAGTGATTTGTTGTAAAATAAATGGTTAAGATCCTTATGGCCAGTGTGTAAGTTGTGTAACAGCACCATGATATCAATCGTCTCTCCCACTACTGTTTGGAAGATTTCAGTTTGATTCTTGTTAATATTATAAGCCTGACAGAAAATATCCACAGAAGACAGAAAGTATCCACAACATATTGTTCCTCACCCAGCTTCAATATATTGTTCCTCACCCAGCTTCAACATATCGTTCCTCACCAAGCAAAAGTCAATTAGTCTTTACAGATCTGCAGGCAAAAAAATGTTTGGTCATCCTTCTCTGCTTCTTTTAAAGTGAGCTCCATCAGAGTACATGGATTTTAATTCTGATTTTATTTTCTGTTACCAGCAAATATATAATCCAGTTATAATCCATGTTTGGGATGACCTTACCTAAAATACACTGCAGTAATGTATTTTCTTCCTTTTTCATTTGCTGCAGAATTTAATATATTCTGCTGTATGAGTTTTTAAAAGGCTAAATTAAGCACAGGTGTCTTAAGTAGTTTCCCCTTCCCAGTTCAACACTTAGTCTATGCAATTTCATGCACTTTCCAATACATTAACTGCTCTCATACTTTTGTTTATTTCTTGTTAACATTGTCCCTAAGATTCAGTTGAACTCCACCAATAAAATGTGTACAGTACATATTCATTTCCATAAAGTTATTTAAAATCACAGCACCTTTTGAAATTACTAAGCAAACTCACAAGACAATTATTTACACCTGCATCTTCCATCTCTTCTCAGCTCAGTACCTAATGCTCTAATCTATCAGTATGGATTATCACATAGCAAAGCAGCAGATATAACAGCAGAGGCTTCGAAAAGGGCTTTGATTCTTCCCCTGAAGGCTCTCTTGTTTGCCACTCACTCCTTCCTGTCTTTGAACATTTCATGAACACCTTGTATCTCGTGTTGAAGTTAGTGCACTGAGGAAGAATCGTTCAGGTATAAAGGATAACGAAGACATACATGAATTCATGAACAAGATATTTCATGTTTAACAGAGAAAATGTATTTATATAAACACAGCAGTAAATCATCTTCATATGTTTAATTTTTGTTTGGATATTGACTTCCTAAATTTTATTAAAATAGGCATTTATGATTTATATGTGTCACGGTGGCCGCCCTGGCCGCCTTCCCCGTCTTGTCTCTGTGTGGGTGTGTCTGTGTGGAGGTGTGTACTGT
>JAOYMR010000021.1:588419-606597 GCA_025802075.1 Tenebrosternarchus preto
TGGCCACCAGGCTGGTCCAATTTAGCCATGAAACCTCCCACACTAAAATGACAGGTGTTTCAGTTTCATTGTCCAACTCCTGTACCATGGCAGTTCAAAGAGGAGAGTTCCAAAACAAACTTCCCAGATGGACATCACAGACAGACAGTTTTGGGAACTATGCAGAAGTGCTCAGCCTATCACAACTTGGATCAGAATATCTTCCAATTCAATACTTGTTAAATACATCTTTTCCATGGTCCCTACTCATTCATACTGACCATCTGAGCTCCTCCACTCTTGCATTCATGTGGTGTCTGTCCTTGACCTCAATGTGATCATAACACTTTGACTGAAAGCTGCTGAGCTACTCGATGCTAAGTACTATAGCACTTTCTTTGCACAGGCAACTCCTTGATTTGGCTGCTCATGGGGAGCTTCATCTTGAGGCTCTTCCCATACAGAAACAAGTCGAGCCACCTGTGTAGGTATCCTACTCTTGAAGCCCTCCACAACTGTCAGAGGATGTTCATAGATCAAGAGTGGCCACAAAGTCCTTGGAAGGACTCTGTGCTAATAGATCCAGGCCATAAATTTCATAGTATCCCTGACATGTCGACTGCTTCCAATTACTGGTTTGAGGCAGCATCCTTCAAAGTGCTGTCAGTGATCTTCCATCTAAGAATCTATTTGCATCCTGTTACTGAGGTCCACCTCAGCTGAACAGACCAACATATTTATGCCCACGACAAAGAGGACCACTGAAATAGATATATCCAGTGATAATCCCTTTTTTAGATGGCGCAATCTGACTCCACTGAAGTGACTCACAGATTGAAGCTATGATAAAAGTCCAAAATCAGGTCCCCGACCTGCTGTTTCAATGCTGTCTCCACCAACTTGTGTGGTATGGATCCTTATGCCCTGGTTGGGTCCAATCACAGCATTTTCAAGTCACCTCTTCCTTCTTGTGTCCCTCTAATCAGCTGTGTCATGATTCTTGCATGTATGTCAAAACACCCTGGGACATTCAGCATCCTACCCTTATGAATAAAGGTACATTCATGAGAAGGTACTGAGGTGTCAAGCCATGACACTGAAACATATATTTCTCTTAGATGGTACTGAGCTTTTCAGTCTTGCTTGACTTGCTTGACGTTCTCTTCCTTAGGATACAGTTTTGTTTTGTAGGCCAACTTCACAATACTCTATTTTTTATTGTGAATTAAAATTAATTATAGCATAAGTATTCGATGCAGTTATGTGGCAATTTTCTACAGCATATTCATATAGTCACAGAAACTTCAGCCAAACACATTTATTGTGAGGCCCCACTCCTGTATATCATTTCCTTGCCATTGCTCCCACCAACAACACATGTCTTTTAATGTTTTCCCCTCTGATGCACTGCAGAACACAAACAAACTATTCCTCTGCAGGAGAGTGTGAAAAGTGCTTGCAAGAGCCTGCTATTCTTACATTTTACTTTTGGTTTCCAGTACAGGTCAAATACAGGTCAGTCATGGATTTTTCATGGTTTACAAAAATATAGTAGTTATAAGAAAACCCTCTTACAAAGAATCCTAATAAGAAAACCCTGTAAATTATACAGCTCCTTTCATGAATACAACATATACAACAGTACTAGTCTTCATTATAATATAGGCTACAGTCTGTAGTGGAAATGACTGTCAAGTTGAACACTGAACAGAACTACCCCTTCAGTCTAGCACACACCATTATAATAATCTTATACTGGGACATATGTAAGTCATGCTGGACACTCCTAAGTCCAAATGAGAGGAACTATGGAGATTGTTGGAGAACAAGGCTAAGATCCGATGAGACCCAATCCAGATCCAAACAGATAAAGTAGAGGCGAATCAACCAAACATAGTGATGGTAGATAAGATGCAGAAAACAGCAGTGGTAATAGATGTGGTACCCCAAGTGAAGGAAACATCCTTAGAAAGCAAAAAGAAAAGTTGGAAAAAATACTTTTAGAAAGAAGAAATGGAGAGAATAAGGAAGGTTTATAAAACAATTACGGTATAATAGTTAATGCCAAGGTTGTCACAGTCCTAGACGATATATTCAATACTACAACCCCTAAGCAGGAGGAGCGCCATCAACAGATTCTAGGAATTACAACATCAATCTCAGTTCAGAAGAACATAGTCCTAGAAACAGTGAAAATACTCCCCCATACCCTCAAACTTCTCAGCATGTCCCATTCATGTCCCATATTTATCCACTGTTGTAATTTTTTTCCTCATTTCAGGTGTTTAATTTTCCAGACGTGGTGTAAATGTTATACAGCAAGGAATCCTATTTAAACACTACAGACTTCATCAGGGGCAAGCAGGTAGAGATATTTTTCCCAGTGATGTCAATAAAACACTTGCCATGTGTCATTAATTTTATGCTATATATTTTACTTTTAATTGTCACTATATATATTCCATTCCTGGTTTGCTTCCTGATTTTGGCTTTTGCTACTCTATCCTTTCACTCACCTGTTTATTTCTCCTTGTTAGTTTCTGTATGTAAGCTCCTCTGTTTTTTCGTTTTTTTTTTCTCCTCAGTGGCTAGTCATTCACACTTGTTAGCTTTTGTTCGCTTGGTTGGTTCCTTCTTGCTGTCTTCCTGGTTTACGGTCTGGTTTATGGTCTGGCTTGTTCTAGTTTCGTAGTTGGTTCATTATTTCTCTTAGTTCCCTTCTTCTGTCTCTATCAGCTTATCCTTGCTTTGTTCTAGATGGTCTCCCTATCCCCTGTAAGATGTGTATTAGGTTCTTGTGTTAAGTGGGTAAAAAGATTTCACTAAAATATGTTAAACCACAGTTTTTTAATGTCATTGTGACATTATAGGAGAAACTACAGAGCATCTTTCTGAAGTCTTCTCTTATATTGTAGTCTGAAATGTCATGAAGTATTGCTGAGCTTCCAAGTCATTTGTCATAACGTGCCATTTCTCCCCACTCAGTGTTATGATGTACCTTAATGTTCCCAGAAATCTGTCACTTGACATAGTTAACTTTATTTGACGTATACATTGAACTCCTACACAGGTGTCACGTTGTGGAGTCCCGGAGAGCTGAAACAAGCGACACAGACTCCAACGTGCTTGAGTTTAAATGAACCGTTTATTAACGGTTTTGTTTTACAAATATCACAATAAAGGGAGAAACGCTTACCACACTTAGATGACGACCATGACAAACCATAGACCGACAAAGACGCAGTGCCATACACACGCTCATATACACACACCCTAACGAGACACAGGTGATACGAGTAACACTGACGAACAAACACGAACATCGACAAGCATCCACGAACACCAACGAACATTCACGAAACCAACACAGACGCACTCTCATTCAGACGACACAGACACGCACCCACACAGACACGCCCACACAGAAACGAGACAGGGGGAGGCGGCCAGGGCGGCCACCGTGACAACAGGAAATTAACAATAAACTAAATTGTTAGAACAAAGTTTATTGAAAAGTGCACTAAATTTTGTAAGTAGAAAAACAATTTACATTTATTCTCTGACTCACTCTCACTCATTATCCGAATCAGCTAATCCAATTCAGGGTAACGGGGTCCACATGTGCATCCAGGGGAGCATGTCAGGCAGATTCACCCAGAATAGGGCGCCAATCCATCACTGGGCAACATTTATTCTCATATGCATATTTCTAATTATGGAGCAAGAAATTGTTTGTTTGAATACAAGACCTCGGTTACCATCAAAACTGGAATTTGTTTGAAGCCTTCACAATATGTTGTTGCCTGAAACTAAACACAAAAAACAAAAGGTCTTTCTCTGGGAACATGCTGGAAATGACATTGAAAATGACTTCAGTACAGAACAATTCAACATTATTCATTCAGCTCCAACTGGAATAATCCAGCACTTATTTATCAGACACCCACACAACATGTGCACTAATAGCCTTCCACCACAAAGCTTCTTCTATCCAAAGAATCATTTAATTTATGATTTTTTTTCTCCATATGGGGCCACATAATAGGAAGGATGGTCCCACTACGTATCGCAGTGACATGTAGAAAATAGGTTTTTGTGTGGAGACGATAAATGGCAAAAGTTGTACAGAAAATAGCTGGGCAGTTGGTCACCCACAGAGGAAAGAATTTATGTTTAGCAATCATGGCCACTGTTCCATGAAAACACAGATCTGGGTCATCCAAGAGAAATATTAACTTATATATATATATATACATATAATATTTCTCTTTTGTGTGTGCTTACGTTAGAGTCTGATGCCAAGTGCACAGGTTCAGGGCATTGTCTCACAAGTAGCTGTCATCCTGCTGGCATTTTGTGCCATTTTCTGCCAGCCTATTGCCATGCATATCTCCCTCTTGCACCTTCAATCCCACATGGTGTTGCCATGGCATGTGTTTGTAGAGGTCAAATAGGACATGCTGACTCCCATAGAGATGCTACCATTTGTGCGGTCTGCTGACAATCAGGGACACACACTGCAGGCTTGTAGTAGACAGTAACATTGATGGAGTTTTACTCTGAACCTCATCTCACCTGCTCCTAATGCTTTATCAAAACCCATATTGGTAGGAACAGAAATATTGACAATGTTCGTGTTGTTTCTCAAAAAACATCACTGTTGTTAGTACTCCAAGAAATATTTCTGAACATATATAACATATATTGCCATTTATAGTGTATTTTATCTTTCAACTTCATCTGAGTTTGTAGGAACAAGTGGTCAAAGAAAGTCACAAAATGAACGTCTGAGGCATTGTGACTGTAGTTAATAAGTCTAAATGATTTACATTAGGAAGCATCAACCTAGGAAAGATAATAAGATGCACAAATAAACAAGATGAAACATTTTAAAACTAGATACATTTGGCAAACTTTAAACAAACTTCACTTTTCATACTTTTCTGCAGTGTATTATATAAATTACAATTAATAACTGTGGAACTGTGATGAACCAAAACCATGTCATGTCATGTCATGTCATTCCTTGACATGATCAAGTTTAAGATCAAACATAAAAATGCAGAAGTTTAAGATGAAGTTGATAAACATTACATTAAAGTAGTACACGAATTCTGTGAAAAAACAAATAAATAAAATAATCTGTGCAAGAATCAAATGCTTCTCCTTCTGCCATTTTCAAACAACCAGTTAGAGAAGGAGGCATGTCTGATGGAGTGTGTGCATATACACATGCTGTCACTCGGTCAAGTAAGTGGCTTCAGGAACTTTGCAGAAGCAAAATGGCAAATGAACAGCCACCATCAATGAAAAAACTGCTTATCCCTCCTTTAACAACAGCTGAATAAATAAAGAAAAGTGAATTAAAAAGAAAGAATTAGTCTGAGGCTGAGAGAAAACAAGGAGTGTGAGAACATGAGAGGATTCAAACCAATGCTAAGTTAGACACATTTTTGCTTGACAGATAATTACTTCTGCTTAATTGAATGTATTTTCATTTGTTTTTGGTAATGTGTAAGGTTACAGATAGAAAGAGATGGGGGATACACATGAGAGAACGGGGAATGAAAGCTTCACTAAGAAACTAAATCAGGAACAGCAGAGCAGAAGATTTAGAAGGTAGAGAAGCCATCTAAAAAGAGGGCAGCCAACAAGACCAAAATACGGAGATTATAATTAATAATATATATTTTTTTCCTTTTGGAGTGCTCGGTATGAAAACACAGGGTCACAATACTTCGCAAAGAGGAATAAAGCAGAGCTATTTATGTAGAACAGTGATCAGAGAGGGGTGTACTGGTGCTTGGTGACTGCTTATAGACAAGGTTGATCTGTATGGGCATGGTGCTTGGTGACTGTTTGTGGATGTGACATAATTGTTATACTGCAGCACATTTCTCATTTTACTGTGAAATTGCCTTCTGTATGTTATCTTGCTTTTGATGCCAAGAAAACTTAGCACTGTTTTATATGCATATATGCTTAGCATTGTTTTATATACATATTGCTATATATTTATTTCTGCTTACTTGTTGGCCAACAATGTTGACATTTCACAACATCTGCAGAAGTCTCCTCTGTGCAGAGGAGGTTTGGAGGTGGGACTGGAGAACAGTGGAGAGGGAGGAGCCTGGTAGTTGCATTCATTAAAATGGCAAGTAATTCTGGATCGAGTTTATACATGTGATGATTTATACAGAGACGTACTTTTTACCTGACACAGCCAAGGTGGCTTTCGTCATTTCCAGGCTAACAGGGAAGGTGTTAACCTGGGGCGCTGCCCTGGTGAACAGAACTTCCGCTCTGACATCGAATTACAGCTCCTTCATTCAGAAGCTTAAGTCTGTGTTTTACCATCCTAGGGAAGGGAGGGTTTGTGGTCAGGCTTTGCTTCGGATGAGACAGGGAACACGCAATGCTGCTGATTACGCAATGGAATTCCGGACCATCGCAGCAGGAACTCAGTGGAACAATGCTGCCTTAGTTGACGTGTTCGTATTTGGGTTAAAACGAGAGCTCCAGGTGGAGCTTACCCTCAAAATGCAGGATAAGGACCTCAACACCTAGCCTAGCGATTACGTATGATCGGCTTCTGGAGGACCGACAGCGCCCCCAGCGCCCTGCTCAGGTATTGCCTCTTGTTCCGTCGATTCGGGAAGTGCCAGTGGAGGAACCCATGCAAATGGGTCGCACTTCCAACAAAGAGGAAGGCGGGGTGAGTAAAATCCCTTCTAACCTCTTTGGCATTCCCATATACATAATCCACTGAGGAAGCTCCCATTGTGTTACAGCGGACTTCGTGGACTCGAAGGCTGCCACAGAAATAATGGACCTGGAGTCCAGTACCCAGACAGGTCGTTGCGATAGACAGAGGACCCGTGGGACCAGGGATGATCACGCACCGAACACCCCGACTGCAAATAAAGATCGGTGAACACTATGAGCGCTGCTCTTTTATGCTTTTACCTTCCCTCTTGCAGCCCCTCACACTAGGACTTCCCTGGCTAAAGAGTCCACATCTGTTGAGAGCCCCAACGCCGATCGTCCTCTGACTATACCTGCCCCGTATGAAGACCTGGCGGAAGTCTTCAGCCCCCAGCGGTCCACCAAACTGCTTCTCCACCGACTGTGGAACTGCTCTGTGGAGCTGAAAGATGACGCAGTCCCGCCACGAAGTAAGGTGTATCCTTTGTCCCAGGAGGAGGAGAAGATCATGGCCCAGTACATCCAGGAGGCTCTCGCTCAGGGGTATATCTGCCCCTCCACCGCCCCGGCGTCTGCTAGCGTCTTCTTCATAAAGAAGAAGGATGCGCACCTGCATGGACTACCGGAGTCTCAATGCCCTACTAAGATTGTATCCGTATCCTCTCCCTTTGGTGCCTGCAGCCCTGGAACAACTTCGCACAGCAAGCATCTTTACGAAGTTAGACCTACGCAGCGCCTACAACCTGGTAAGAATAAGGGAAGGTGATGAATGGAAGACAGCGTTCAGTACGGCCACTGGACACTACGAGTCCCTGGTACTTCCATATGGCCTTACCACAGCACCTTCCGTTTTCCAGGCTTTTATTAACGAGGTTTTAAGGGAGTTTTTGGGTAGATCAGTCGTTGCCTACATTGATGACATATTGATCTACTCCGCCTCCCTAGACCAACAAGTGCAGGACGTACGAGCCGTCCTGAGTATGTTGATGAGTAACCAGTTGTTCTGCAAACTCGAGAAGTGCGAATTCCATCTGGCAGAGGTCAACTTTCTAGGTTACATCACCCGGAACGGGGCGGTGAGTATGCAACCATGCAAGGTGGAGGCGGTGACTGGATGGGCTCAGCCGCGTACTAGGAAGTACTTGCAGCGGTTTTTGGGGTTTGCTAACTTCTATAGACACTTTATTAGGTCATTCAGCACCTTGTCGAACCCCCTGACGGACCTCCTGAGGAGACAAAGGAGATCGCTGCGTTGGGGCTCCAACGAAGAAGAGGCCTTCCAACGGCTGAAGATCGCCTTCACATCAGCGCCCGTCCTCCAGCAGACTGACCCTAACCGCCCGTTCATTGTGGAGGTGGACACTTTGGACACAGGAGTGGGAGTCGTATTGTCCCAGAAATCTAAGGAGTGAGGTAAGGCAAAACCCATAGCGTACTATTCCAAAAAACTGACCCCTGCTGAATGGAATTATGGGGTAGGTGATCACAAGCTCCTTGCAATGAAACTGGCATTTGAAGAGTGGCGGCACTGGTTGGAGGGCGCTAAGCAGCCCTTCACGGTCCTCACGGACCACAAAAACCTGGAGTACCTAAAAACCACGAAGCGCCTGAACCCCAGACAGGCCAGGTGGTCCCTGTTCTTTTCAAGATTTGTGTTTCAGGTAACCTATCGAGCCGGAGACCAGAACACCAGAGTGGATGCCCTCTCGCAGCAGCACTCCCCGGAGGCTCTCTCCACCTCCCAAGAGCCAGTGCTGCCTCCTACCTGCTTCCTTGGAAACATCAGCTGGCAGCTTGACAGGGACATTCAAGTCACTAACCCTCATCCTGACTGTCCTCCACACAGGTTCTTTGTTTCGTTCAGACTGAGGACCTCTCTCATAGCGTGGGCTCACACCTCCCTAGGAGCCAGACATCCTGGGTCGACCCACACAGGACAGCTTCTGAGTTCCAGGTATTGGTGGCCTTGCTCGGTGCAAGGTACCTAGGACCCCTCCGGCTGGGAAACTACTCCCGTTACCAACACCTCAGTGCCCCTGGTCGCACATTGCACTGGACTTTGTCACCGACCTGCCGGCATCTGAAGGCAACACCACCATCCTGGTAATAGTGGACCAGTTTTCAAAGATGGTGCGATTTCTGCCTCTCCCTGGTCTTCCCACAGCCTGGCAGATCACAGACCTGCTGTTCCGGAATGTGTTCTGGCAGTTCAGGCTGCCTGAGGATGTTGTCACCGATCAGGGTTCCCAGTTCACATCTTGGGTATGGCCTCAATGTGGCGGTGAGCCTGACCCTCAAGGCAACGGACAAGTGGAGAGGGTGAACCAGGAGCTGGGTAAGTTCCCCAGACTATATTGCCAGGAGCACCCAGATACCTGGTGTACTTATCTCCCTTGGGCCGAATATGCGCAGAACCCTCTCCATCACGCAGGTACCAAGCTCACCCCCTTTGAGTGTGTGCTTGGGTTCCAGCCTCCGCTGTACCCCTGGAACCCCCAATGCTCAGACTAGCCGACTGTCGAGGAGTGGTTCCGGAACAGTGGTCGGGTCTGGGAGGAGACTCATCAGCGACTCAGGAAGACTATTGCAAACTTTAAAAGAAAGGCGGATCGCTGGCATGGAGAGAACCCACGCTTTGAACTTGGGGAGAAAGTGTGGGTGGCCACACGAGACCTTCCTTCCACAGGTCTAGGCCGGATCGCCTGGCTCCACGCCGTCTGGGACGTCCCCCGTCGAGGAGGCAGTCGGGGCCCTTGGGGGGGGCTCTGTCACGTCACGCCGAGCACCCAGCCCACAGGCCACACCTACCACTTCAGCGTCATCACCACTGCCATGTTCCCAATCGCCTGTTTATTACACCTGGCGTTGACCATCAGAGATGCTACTTAAAGTCACTGCACAGCACACACATTGCTGTACACTGGCCTCGCTTGTTTGACTGTTCTCACAGCCTCTGCTTCACACGCTCCTGCAGTCTTTGTGTTCAAACTACCCACTTACAGCCGGAACGGTAAACTCCCGGTACTGTTTGTGCTTTGCTTTGTGTTTATTAACTTTGTGTATGAGTGACTCTTTACCCCACTGGCAACCCTGCTCTAATAAACCCTTCAGCATGTTCCCAGTAGCGTCGTCTTCTGCTCCCTCACACAAAGATTGTGTGGATTTTGGTTTTAATGAATAATTCACATTGTGAATATTGGATACCCACAGTCCATTGCTTTACCAGCCTAAAAATTTAAATGAATTGTTATATCATAAAATGTTACATACATGAGCGCCGTAGCTCTCTGAGTAAACCTGGAACTCTCACCTGAAACAGTCTTCATGCCAGCTAGAGCTTAGACAATAGAAACTGCCATCAGCTTTTTTCAGCTCAGTGTCACAAGCACTTGCCCATGCAAGTTTCTGAGAATGTAAATTGATTTCATGTGTGCTGTGTTGTTGCCATGGTGATCGGTAAAAGGGAAAAAAGCAGTTTAGCAGAGGGTGAAGGTCTAATCTTGAAGCATCAGAAAAAATGACATTACAAATGCAGTGCAAATTTCTCTCTGGTTTCTCCTGTATATTTAGGGTCTATGAAATCAGCCCTGTCTGACCATTCTGTACTCCCAAAACTATGCTTTTATTAGGACAATATGACTAGACTGCGGACTAACAATAAGTTTACAATGATACATGATTTGAGTGCATAGTTTTTGCCACACTCAAAATTCAATTGAGTATATACATATATTTTGTATCTCCAACAGACAATCGATTTCTTATTGTTACCTCCCTGCATATGATGCAGTATAAAAGCAGTGCTGTGACCAAATCAGCCCACCTGCAGTGGTGCATTCCCTAGAGGTAACCCTTGTCTAAGACTCTCAAAATACTGTGGTTTGTTTGCAAACATCTATTACAGTATGACAATTATAAACAGGAACTAATTTTTTTCCCAGCAGACCACAGCCAGATTTACTCGCTGATTAGCAGGTCCCTTGTTCTTTCCCCACTCCTATTACATTAATGCTGACAAAATTGATTTCATTGAATTAATTCCATTGATGAGATAATAGAAATTAATTAATCAGCTTTTCATAGACAAACAACAGAGAATGCACATGAAGAGTGCATCTTTAGGCATTGTTTGGTTAATTATGAGCCATTGTTCCAGGACAGCAGCATTGGTTTTGGAAGCTGTCTAGAATAGGCAGTTGCTCACTACTAATCTGTCTGTTATCTGTTATCTGTTAGACGAAAAAGTTCAGATGCTTCAACATGCCGTGTAGGTGCAAAGCGATGGGACAGTGGCAGAAGCTTCACTGCAAAGCAGTGATTTATTAAATTGCTCCACAGAAGCAAATTTCCCTGACATTATAAAAGGATTGGAGACTGGTGACTGCTGCAGTGCTCTTGCTGAGCAATAAATTACATCCGGATGTTCTCCTGAAGCTTTAAACACACACAGAAGTGCACTAACACACACACAGAGAGAGTACATACTAAGACAGCTTTTTCTAATTTATGCTATAAACCTGAAATTTGCCATGCATATATGAGCAGTATTCAGCAGGACTTATTTCTTTACATTTTCCAAGGAGCACAGTTCTCAGCTCAGAGGATTGAACTGGGCCTTCAAATGGGACCTATTTTCACACACCACTGGAAGCATTATAAACTTTATTAATGTGCCATGCAACTCAAGAGCAAGTGCTGACTAACCTCTGTGTATCCTACTGGAGATCAGTAATGTAGGTCTTGATCCTCTGTAAAAATTATTTAACACCCAAATCACCCCATACTGGTTAAAGCCTTTTTTTTTTTTACCTCTTATGAATATGTCACTAACACAGTCAATCTCTCCATGTTTAACATCCATGTATATGTCCAGTTCTGTCTTCTACATGAGTCAGTACTGTAAGGTTTGAACCGATAAACAAGGCAGAGTGTTGACTGGAAGGCAACACGGCAGACAGCGGGGATGTGTTTTCCCCATTGTTCTATGTTTGTTTTTTTCTCTGTCTGCACTTGCCTCTCGGCCAAGCCGTCAGAGGCCACAGAGAGGCACAGTTGCAGCGCGTCACAGAGGAGCTGGCGTCATTTACCACCTGGGGACCTCACACTCTGTCTGGCTGCCAGAAGCCCAGGAGGATCTTGTTCGTGACGGGGGAGAACGGGACAGAACAGGGCAGGGGTAAGCGGGTGAGACTGCGCTCCGTCCCCACCGGCTCCTTCGTGCTTAGGCAGCGCAGCACCGTGCTTATCGAAGACCCTGCAGCCTCACATTTCCGCTCGACTGGGGCCAGAGCCAGCAAGGAGGACATGCAGAGCAGGAGAGTTAGCGCCAGACAGACACGCAGCCAGATAGATTGCTGTTGTTACTCCTGTTTCATTTATTTACCCTTCGCCCTTATCACACTCACTGCACTGGTATACACGTCCAAACACTGCACTGTCACAATTAGGGACACAGAGTCCTCCTCTAATGAGAGGAGGAAAATAGAGAAATAGGGTAGCCACAGAGAAATAAGCAAGCTTAGCCATGCAGTTTTCCATTACATTAAAGCTGGGCAGTACCTCTGAAAAGATTTATTTTATTACATGATAATTCTGTGCTTGCATAGACACTAGCCACTTACACATATCTTAAAGTGCATTTTATAAATTTAAAATTTACAAATTTTATCTGATTACAAGCACGGTCCATCCTTTATTACTGGTCTGTTATTAATCATAGTAGTTATTGACCATTCTCAATGCAGGACAACATTTACATTGTACTGGCATGCTTGTGAGTGTTGACACTGATACAGGTTTATTAAGCACTGCAGTGTTGCTGTTTTTTTCACTTCCAGCAGCGGTTCTATAGTCAGAAACAGACCTGTAACGTGTGTGTGTTGTGCAAGCAAAGCGAAGCAGGATGCAAACTTGAGACTGTAGAGCATCTTTTATTACTTGGAACAACAGGCAAAAAACACCTAAACGTCGACAAATACTATCAAACAAGGGGTGACATACACACATTTAAATAAACTCACACTAGACAAGACAGATAACAAAACAGATAACAATAACACAACAAACATCTAGACACCATGCCCACACCACACAGACGTATACACACACAGACACACCCACACCCACACAAACATGGGACAAGGGAAGAGGTAACCGTGACAGAACCTCCCCAAGGTGCGAAGGGCCCTGCACTTAAGGACTGCCCTCAGACCCTTCCACAGGACCAGGACTGAGGAACCAGGATCCGCAGCCACCAGCACAGCCCCAGGGGCAGCTCCTCCTCTAGGAAGGGCCTGCTCATGGAACACTGCACCAGCCCATAAAAGGGCCGACATCAGGCATGGCCACGCCTAGATCACCAGAGAACCTCCCCGATGGGATTCCTGCCCCCCTCAGGGGCCACTGACCCAGAGGTCTCCAAGTCCATGGCAGTGAGGCGACCAGTGCTGGCATCTGGGGGCACTTGCTGGCTGCTGGTGGGTGCCTACAGTCCCTCAGTGGCACCTGCTAGTCACAGAGCGTTGCACGCTGGCAGCAGGACGACGCGCTCGGCCTGCAGGTCGCCTGCTTTCACCAAAGTAGCGAGTGTTCTGCCATCCCCTGCCCTGATTACCCATCAGGGGCTGGCGCCTGCAGGCTATGGGAGGATGCACTGGGGAGAGCTGAAGCAGGGTACCTTCCTCCTCCACATCAATCTACCGGGAGGAGGCAGAAATCCCTCTAAGGCCGATGGTGGCCACACACACAGCCGCATACACTCACATAACACACATGGACACGCCCACACAAACACGGGAGAAGGAGAGGGCAGCAACCATGAAGAAAGACTGTTACAGAAAAGCATGACACATTAATAAAGCCCCTTTCTAACACAAATTATGACTGACATCTGGTATTTTATTAAATATATATATGTTGCAAAATGGATGCCATATCTCAGTTAAAGGTGTTGGTGCATGACGCCTGTGAATTTATGGGAATTTCCCATGATTAGTGTTTTAAATGTTACTAAAGCTTAGAATGATGACAACAAAGGTGATAATTATTACCGGTACATAGAAAATTGTATATCAATAGCCCTAGCAGACTGATAGTGGGTGCCAAAAGGCAGTGGTAAACAGGCCTTTGTATTTTGCTATTTTGTGCAGAAAGAGAACATATAATGACTGTTACAGGGGCTCCACGTGGGGTCCTAGTTGAACAGGTGTTCTGATACTCTTCTACACAAATGCAAACCACAGAAGTTTTGTTGTAGCAGAAAACCAATATTAATTTATTCTGAAAACACAGAAGTTTTGTTGTAGCAGAAAACCAATATTAATTTATTCTGTAGGCAACATCCTTACAGCAGCTCACTGGCATGTAAGAGCTTAACTGTACCACAGACAAAGGACACAGAGATGGATGTAAGCCTAATGTGAGGGGCTTTAATTTACTCTCCTTATATTTCTGGATGACTTGCGTGATTCTCTGGTGTGTAGCCTCCCATATGTAGCCTGCGTGTGTTGTGTGGAGTAATGCACAACACACGCCTACAGCACAAGTGCACCGTAACATGACAGAAAAACCGACCTACCAGCAGGAACAATGACCTGAGGGAGAAACGGGAGAACGGGGCACAAGAGAGGATGCAAGACCGGATCCCCCTCGCTACCCGGTGGCTTCCCCTCTCCTTGAGTCCCCTTGAGCAGGAGAGGAAGCTGCGGGAGAACCTAGCGGCGTGGGCGCCGGTCCACGAGGCCTTACTTCGCTCCGCCTCTGGTGCGGACCTGACAATGGTGGGTGCCCTGCACCCTGAGAAAGTGGAAGAACCGTCCTGCAGTGTGAAGGAGGAGAAGGAGTCCTCCTGTAGTAGCAAGTCCTATCGCTACTGTGGGGAGGAGGGCGTGTTCCATCGCCGGAGGAGGGCATGTTCCCTCGCCGCCTCGAGGGAGGTCCTCCTCCAGGGGATCCTGCATCTCCTCCTAGAGCCAGTCCCCAAAAGGGCGTTGGGCTCCGGAGATGGAGCATGCCTCCCGAAGCCCCCTGGACTTCCCCAGGGCCAGGTCCCCGTTATGTTCCCTGTGTGTGTCCCTGTCCCCATATTCATGCCTTTCCTTGTGTTTCCCTTCATGGTTGTGCCTGTGTTTGTCCCATTGTTTATGCCTGTGTATCTGTCATTTGTTTCCCCGTTTTTTGCAGGGAAGGCGGCATAAGGAGGAGACCATTGGCGGGACCTGCCAAGGAGGGAAGCTGATCCTGGAGCTGCATGGGGAAGTGGTTTCCGTCCTCCCCTCATCCTACGGTCAGGAGAAAGCACCCCTTGAAGGGAGGGGTTCTGTGATGGTCACCCCTGCCTCTTCCCTAGTCTTGTGTTTATTGTGGGCGTGTCGGTGTGTTTGTGTGCTACGTGTGGTGTGGGGAGTAACGCTTGGCTATCAACGGTACTCGTTTCACCTGTGTCTCATCAGGGTGCATGTCTTTAAGCATGTGCGTGTCACTTGGTGATTGTTGGTCTTCTTCAGACTTCTAGTGAAGTGTGTGCATGAGCCTTTGTGCTTGTGGTTTTGATAGTTAAATAAAAACCGCTTAAACACTGCCGTATTTCACAGCACAAGTGCACCGTAACGTGACAAAAGGCTTTTTTCAGTGGATCATCATCCTGCTCAAAGTGTATATTAAAATCTCCTACCATTATTACTTTATCACTGCACACTGTTAAATTTGCCGCAAAGTTGCTGAACTCGCTTAGAAAAACATAGTATGGTCCTGACGGTCTATAAATATTAATTAAAGAAAATGCATTTTTATTTGTGGCTGTGTTATGTACCCTAATAAAAAGCAATTCAAAAGAACTAAAGGCGTCGCATTGTTTCTGGCAAATTTCTAAGGTACTTTGATAGATTATACATACTCCACCTCCTCTGCCTGACGGTCTTGGTCTATGTACATAATTATATCCCACAGGGGTGGCTTTGTTTAATGAAAATACTCACCAGATTTAATCCAAGTTTCTGTGAGACACATAACATCAAATTTCTGATTGCTTATAATTTCAATTACAATGGGTAATTTGGAATTGAGAGAGTATGTTGAGTATGCCGAATTTTAGGTCAGTCAAAGTAAAACCTTTGTTTGGTTGCGAGGTATAAGTCCTAGTTAAAATTGTATAACAAGTTAATTTAGTCTTTCTATGATTAAATGTAACCCGGGGCACAGACACAGTCTCAGTTCTGTAGAATCTAGGCAGAATTGGCACTCGGTTTAGCCTGTTTGTCTGCGGCCTGGTTATGTCTCCAGATTGTCAGCAGCTACTAATACTATTCTACTAGCCGACTAACTAATAAACTCTGCACTATGCTGCAAGATAGTAAGGCGGCTCCGTCCCAGGTTGGGTGGACACCATCCCTACCTAAAGGACCAGGCTTGAGCTCGAAATCTTTCCAATTGTCTATAAAGACCACTTGATTTTCCGAACACCACTTGGACATCCAGCGGTTAAGCGTCATGAACCTGCTGTATGATTCATTGCTGCACTGGGATGGGACCAGAGCAAATTACAGCATCGGACATCGTCTGGGCCAGTTTAACCACCTCTATAATATTAGTATAACATTAACAGTTGCTTAAGTCCTCTACAGCAGGAATGAACAGCAATTCCTCTCAACTATGGCCTGTGAAAACAGTCCAGGAAGCAATTGGTTAGTTTAAATAAAAATAGTATTGTTACAATTCAAATTGCACTGCAGTAGCAGGAAGCAGAGTCAGTGGGAAGCCTACACTGAGTTGTTCAGCCTATATCAAGTATTTCCATATGGGTAGATAACTCGGGTGAATATATCAAGATATCTTCAATGTAAACAGAAATTACAGGATTAGGGGTATTTCTTGGACACAAGATTCAGACTGTGGTAGCTGATACAGGGGCACAGTTCTCCGAGTATAAAAAAGAAACCAGATGCTGTGTGGGAAGTAAAAGGTCACATGTAGCCTTGTTCTAGGGCTTCCTTGACATATTCCTCCATAGCTCATTCCTCTTCTTGAGTGAAGGTGTATATTCTGGCCTTAGGTAGTGTGGCACCCTCCTGCAACTCAGTGGCACAGTCATAGGGATGATGTGGGGGTAACACAAATGAACAGACTTTGCTATAAACTGGAGCCAAATCCTAGTACTCAGCCAGGATCTGGTAGTTGTTCTGGTATTCTGGACTCTCTACAGAAGTGGTACACATACGAATGGGGCTCTGCTTCTTACAGTTCTCAAGACACTGGGATGACCAAGAGATGCCTTTCGTGTCCTGCCCATGAAATATGGGGATTATATTGTTGTTGCCATGGCAGACCCAAAATAGTTGAGAAATCTACTTCGTCCAACGCTAAAAATTGTCTCATTTCCGAGTGGATAGAACTTGATTCAAGTCATATTTAATCCTTTCCCTATGGAGTCTTCATCTATGGCTGCTAGACAATATGGTCTCTCCAAATGCTCATTAGATATCCAGAGCTTCTCCAACTCCTCAGAGATGAATAAAATCACCTCTGACCCCTGAATCTATTAGTGCTGGACAGATGGAAGAAATTCCCATATATGATATCAGGGTTTGTGAATTAATTCAGAAACCATAGGACTCATTGAGCTGTGATTCAGGGTGTCACTGTGTGCCCTGCTCCCCCACAGTAGAGACACAATCCTTCACTAAACTACGTCTTTCATCCGACGATAGATGAGAGGAGTTGCACTGCATGGGTTCTACGTCCTGTGGATCTGGTTACATTTACAGAAATGCCTTAAATGTAAAGGTAAATGTGCTCCTCTGTCGGATATGGGAGAAGGGCTAGAGAGGGACCTTGCTTTCCTTCTGGGCTGTCTCTCTCTTAGCAAGTGATCTAACCTGATCGCCAGGCTGATGACCTGATCGAGCAAGACACCCTCATCTTTACATGCCAGTTCATCCAGAATCTCTGTGTTAAGTCTACTAATGCTGCCTCATTCCATCCACTCCCTGCAGCGATAGTGTGAAACTCATGTACATTACCAGCTATGGAGTGCGTTTCTTATTTGAGCCGAGGAAGCATTTCGCCACAGGTTTCTGCAATTTGTTGCTGCATCTCAGTGTCTTTGGCGAGCAGCTCCAAAGTACATCCCCATCCTTCAAGCATGTGCTGATGTTGTCCCAGTCATTCAACCTGAGAGGCAAAAGCTTTCATCATGGCTTCCATGTGTGCTGTCTGTCCGGGAGGTAAAATATTCTGTAACATAGTGAAGTATTCTGTAACATAGTGAGACAAAAAACGTGCAAAAAATTACATTTTAATGAGAGTAGTAAAGTACAAGCAAGGTTCAAAACCAGAGCAGGCAGAGTCACGCAAAATCACAATCTGTGAGGGTGAGGTAAGGAGGGAGCAGGAACAGACGCTACTGGGAACAAACTGAAACTTTTATTGACAGGGTTGCCAGTGGCGCAACAAAGAACACACAACAGTGCAGTCGATTCCGGGTTTACCGGTGAGGCCG
>JAOYMR010000021.1:607872-619872 GCA_025802075.1 Tenebrosternarchus preto
TTATACACCAGTATGCACTATGCTGTCACAATAATGACCTGTGTTTATACACCAGTATGCACTATGCTGTCACAATAATGACCTGTGTTTATACACCAGTATGCACTATGCTGTCACAATATTGACCTGTGTTTATACACCAGTATGCACTATGCTGTCACAATAATGTCACTCATAGCATGTGTGCTTGATGTTTTGCTTCCTGAACGAAAATAGATTTGCACTAAAAGATGACTGTGAAATCTACTAGGTTACATTGCTTGCATTAACAAGACACGGAATCTATACATTCATTTAATGAAACCAAATTTAACTGATTTAATTGATCAAATTTAATTTATTTTCCTTGTACTATCTATCGTAGTTAGTTCTAACATCGTCAGTTTCTGAGAACTCTGAAACAATCTAAAAGTTTGCCAGAGCAGATTGAATCATAGGAACTGGTTCTATATTCACTTTCCCTCTGTCTCCTTCTCTCACAAACACACACACACACACAACCAAATCAAGAACTCATTTGCTCAGATGGCTTGAGAACACAGCCTTCAGTCTTTGAGTTCCAAGTTAATTTAGCTTTGTATCTTAATTCAGATTCAAGGTTGTCCAGAAACACAAACACTGAATGAACTCAGTTAAAGGTGCATGGATGTTTTTTCTCTTTCATAGCAGTTACATGGTTGTCACAATGACTGATTTTCAACTTGCTTTTCTTTCTATAACCTTACACTAAACAAAACCATATCTGCAAACATACAATCATTGTCAAAGACTTATAGAGAGGATGCACAGGAATGAAGAAACACAAAGAGTTTCTGCCAGGTCTGTGCTGCACATTTTGGGTAAATAGAATTTGAACACGATGGCTAATTAGGTCTGTTTAACCTAGCTGTGAAAGCAAGTACATTAGCTGGGATAGAGGCTGTTCCTTCTACAAATCTGTTGTGCTAATACTCAGCAATATATGTTGTCTGTATAACTCCATGTATACACATCAATCTATCTAATAGCCACATTCTATAAACATTGTAGTCCACATACTATACATCCGATGCATGTCTTCACACAAAAAACCAAGGTGGGTTATAAAAACCATGAAAATATCCCTTTTACACATAAAAATAGCAGCTTCAAACAATCCTTCCTTGGCAGAATCCCCAGCCACACTTCAGGTAGCACATATATTTCAGGCTGACCTATTAGTAGCATGCATAAATCTCCTCTGAAATAGTGCAATACTGTAGAACAGTTTGCCTGGCACAGCCTCTAAATGTGTGTGTGTGTGTGTATGCGTATGTACTCACATTCACATGTGAATGTATGTCTAATGCAGGACACTATTTGTTTACTCTGTTCATTTGTTATACATTATTTCCAAGGTTCCTTTGATTGCATTTACGTAATTGCAGTTCTATGATAGATGTATGGAAGCTTGAAATATCAAAGCTATACCAAGCTAAGCAAATGAGCTGATTACTGGGACCTATACAAATCAGTTATACAATAGGAAAATGAGCTGATTACTGGGACCTATACAAATCAGTTATACAATAGGAAAATGAGAAATGCTCTCTTGGAGTGTGTGTGTGTTCGTGTGTGTGTATGTGTTTGTTTCAGACAACTGATCATTGATCACTCAAATTTAAAATGTAGTGTTTAGAACTGATTCTTAAAATATTTCAGATGCACCCTGCATATCCAAAAAGGTTTATGAGTGTGAAAACAGACAACTCAGCTTAAAAAAGACATTTTTCTGGGGAACCAGCCAAGCTCTGAATATTTCATATTACCAATGAAATATTGACAAAGTAAGACCTGAGACCTATTCTTGACAAAATGAAAGAAAATTGTTGATCCTTCTCTCTGAGAATATAGTCTCATACAAGTTATCAATGTTTTATCAAAGGAACACTTAATATCTCAATATCTGTCTGCATCATGGATATTTTGCTTGCACTTTTTTAGGTTATTTATTTTCTTACTTTTTACGTAGTAGCTGAGAGTGGGAGCATTCAGAATGCAATTTACAAACCTTACTTATTGATTTGTGGATTAAGATGAAAGTGATGGGTTGTAATTATACATGGAATATCTGATATATTTTCAACATATCCTGGTCTTTGCATACATAGCAATGCCCTAAAACTCCAAATTATTTAAGACAAAAGAGCTTAAAAAAGAAAATAGATTCTAAAAAGCCAAATTTTAAAAATAAAGTAAGCTTTGATAAAATGCTTTCTGTTTAATATGCCTCTCACAAACCACGCTGGGAATTACAGTAAGAAATCCAGATGGCATCTTTGCCATTAAGCATTAGATTGTGGATCCTTCTTGTGTTAATGAACCATGGGAGGGGCAGGAATAGTCACCAACCATGAGGCAGTATCGTAAATGTGCGATGCAAATCATAAAAATTCCAGCTCATGGAAAGTAGACTGCTGGCTCAAACTCGAGGGAGATTAAGCAAGATTAAAACTCCTTAATACCTGGCAGCTTTGTTGGGCAGCTTTCCATAAAACTGCAACATTAGAAGGTGACTTTCATGGAAAAAGAGTTGTGCCATCACTGAAGACATTTCCACCCACTCCCTCCTCAAGGGGTATAGAGAACAGTGTGGATGGTTTTGAGGACATTTAGGAAGATCACTCCATTCACACAGAACATACCATGTTTTGACATGTATTACCACTGCCAGGCAGTAAGATAATGCAAATATATATTTCTGTATATATGTACTTCAGCTCCTCAATGTTGAACGGTTAAGATTGGTGTAGAATTACACATTCACAATAAGCAAAATAAACCTTGACAATCCTCTACTTTTAGTTTGCGACAGTTTGTCACATAGCAAGTATTTGAGACTCACAAAGTATGCTTTGGTATGGTGACTGAAGAATAAACATCCTCCCCAAAATGATGTCCTAGAGTCAAAAATCAATAGTGTTGTAGTTATGCTTCTGCCAAGGTTACAGAACACCACATACATGGTTAGATCAAGTCTAAAATCAATCTCTTCCAGCCCATCTTATCTGTAGTGGGCTAAAACAGAAGCCAACCCATTCTGGAAAGTTCATTTTCAAAAAAGAGTAAGGCTTGCTTCAGGTCATTGACTGTTACACTGAAGGCACGAACCTTCCTTCAGCACAGGCTTTAACTGTCGTCCTGCTCCTTCTCAAGGATGTGAATCTGTGTTACAACACTGAGCTCTATGCAAGGAGACATATGTAGGAACATAGCACCAAATTTTGGACCTTGGGCTTATTAATTGGTCCAGGGCTCCTTCGATCTACCCCGTCCTCCCTCCCCCTTGTCCTTCTATCCATCCTCCAAGAAAAGAAAATTATTATAAACACGGTACTTATAGTGTTGTATTTTATTAGGTTGGTTGGTATGCATTTAGAGTTAAAAATCTAAAAAAAGAAAAGGTTCTGTTTTTTTCCCTCTGTGAATCTGAATGCTTCTGGAACAAACACTGTTGGTTTTACAACAGTGGGATGACTAACTTTGTTGGTTATGATAGCAGAAACACTGACTATTACATTAACTGCTTAAAAATGATTACTTGCTGCACTTTCTTTATCTACCTGTTCTTTTTATAAATGACCTCAAATGTATCTCATCGTTAGCTTTACTGTTTGGCACAGTTTGGCTCACCTGTTTTCTGAAAGAAATGGGTCAGAAATTGCCTGCCTTCATTTTGCTCTCTCTCTCTCTCTGTTCTGTTTCTAACATCCTAATTTTGGTATAATTTGATGTAGGTCTGAATTCATAACTACTCTCTAGTGAACAAAATAGAAATTACACAATAGAACTGTGTGTTACATAATCAAACCGCTTTTACTTTTGTAGGTAATAGGGGGAATCAAAGAAGACAACACGCAAACAAACAGAATTTGTCTGGTTTTATTGGTTAATAACTGGTTTAAAATGACAGGTCAGATATATAACAGAATAAAAACAAAGTAAATATTAATATCCAAGGCTGTAGCACCACCGCCCCACCCCCAGCTCCACCCTCCCCCCCCATCCAAAGACGGCTCTGGGTAGTAAAGTGTTTACCATTACCTGTCTGATGCTCCTGCATATCTGTCATTTTGTACCTCCCAGTTCAGCTCTTTGAGTTTTTGAATGGAACATTTAATTTAGTTCTTTAATGGAAAGGTATGCCATGAATCAAACCAATCTAGTATTATCCACTGTAACTTGTGCATACTGTAATTATACCATGACTTACTACCTATAGTGACCAGATCTTCAGTATGATTGTAGGAAAGATACACTTACAGCAACAGTACCAAAGGCCTGGCCATGAATGTGACCTTTGTCAAAAGCATGAGCAGCATTCAGTGTCAGACCAGAAGCATTCGCCACCTAACACTGCTCCAATAACTCCAATTAAACCAGCTCCATGTGACAAAGACAAATGGCTATTTTGGCAGTCAGTCGTAATTGCGTGGATACGACCCATTACCTGCCCTTCCCAGGTGTAATTATTAAGCCAATGGTCCAGAACAAATGAGCGAAACACAGGGCCAAAGGCACAGCCAAGAACACCCCATTCTCACCTTCCATTCTGAACAGGCCAACTCTACTCTAGACCAACAGCAGTGAAAACATATAAGTCACATTGCTACCACAGCTTGATGTCAGGGCTGTTAGGCAAGATTCATAATTTGAAACCTTATGGGCCTCATGGATAACTGCAACGTGTGTGTTCGCATTCAACCTCATTGAGCTAAAGAACTTACCAAGAAGTTTATCAGTGCGTACTATAAGTTGTAATTGTTTAAAATGTAAGTTGCTGAGTAATTGTGAGAGAGAGAGAAATATACAAACCCCCCGCACCCCCCACCACCACCACTACCACCCCCAAAGGTATTGCAGTGCCCTTGTTTTGACACTTTCAATGTTTCGGTGGTGAATCTCTGAAAACACTGTTGCTGTCAGTGAGGATATTGCACATGCATGCTTGCCTGAGCCGTTACAGTACGTCGCACCTGTCTCAGAGCTCTTGCATAGCAGTGTAGAATGCAGTACACCATGGCCCCTTAATGGATCTGTGATCTGTAAAAAACTATTTGCCTCGGCACCATGTGTCTCTTACACTACATTTTTAAAAGGTGTCCACTATCATTTATTTGCTTTTGTTGTGTAAGATTTGGGCCCAACCCCAGCATATAAAAAGCTATTAACCTAGGCAACATTCTCCCAGACAGAGAGCAATGTCCTTTATTTGTATTATACAATGCAATTTCTTTCTGGTATGTTTGCTTCTAGTGTGAAAGTAAATTTTAAGTCCCTTTAATCATTTTACTGTGCTGGCTCAGGAAGACAAGGTAGTATACAGGAGCTTAGTAGTGGAATATTTCTTTAGGTAATACTATAAATTACATCTAGGGTTAGGGTTAGGTCCCCTACAGAAAATGTATAGAGCAACCATACAGTATAATATGAAAAAGACCAGTCCAGACAGATAGCATTACAAATCACATTAAACAATTTGTAAATTAGAGTTAAAACTAGCAAATGTTTAAGGATAGTCCAGAAAGCAAAAGTTAAAATGGATAAATCAAATCAAAGTTTATTTGTCACATACACAGTCATACAAGGTACAACAGGCAGCAAAATGCTTTAGTGATGCTCAGCCACTGAAAACCAGATAAAAGATAGATAAAAGAGAAAACTTACAAAAAAATTACACAATATACATTATATTAGAGTAAGAATGAATATGGAGATGTTACAGAATTAAAGTGGGCTATGGAACAGTGCAAACTGTATAAAGCGCCAGGGTGGTATAAAGTGTACAGTGTTAAGTGTACAGTTCAAACTGTATAAAGTGCCAGGGTTAGTATAACAGGGGTTTATGACCATTGTACTAATCTGTAAACAAGTGAAGTATATATCCATATGCACACATATATACACAAGTGAAGTATATATCCATATGCACACATATATACACAAGTGAAGTATATATCCATATGCACACATATATACACAAGTGAAGTATATATATCCATACACACACACACACACACACACACATATAATGTTGGTACAGATTAGGATACATAGAAACAAACTGGAAAAAATATATATAATGCAGTTCTAATTTATTTGTATAGAAAGAAAAGATTTCTTTACACACATCAGCTTTAACAGAATCTGGGTCCAGCCTCCAAACAAGCAAGTCAAATTCTTTGATGGGTCATTAAGATGACACTTTGGTGTTATAATTGCACTTTGGAGTTGTAACTGCACTGTTCTTGCCATATTGTCCATATCCCTTATAAGCAAGCCAGTGGCAACAGTGGTGACTCCCTAGAAAGTTTAATATAGAAACATTGGGAGATCAAAGGTTCAAGAGGAAACCTATCATCCTTGGATGGCCTGGTTTAAGTTCCTGTCTCCTCTGTCCCACTCTTTATGGTCTTTGCCAGTCTCATATTATCCCCTCATTTCTTAATTTTAACTCATTGTATCCCTGTCTGTCTTGGTTGTATCATTGTGTTCTGTTTCGGTTATTCTCATGTTTCCTTGCATGTACCATGTGAATTATCTAACTACTGGCTCTCTGATCTTGGACTGAATTATTCTTAATATTCTTTTAGGATCAGTAAAGTGATCAATCAGTCAGTTGATCAATCAATCTGTCTGTCTATCTAATGAAGACACACCCATGCTTGCCTCCTGCCTCCCCTCTTTACCCTTGCCAATTTAACAAGTACACAAACAGTGACCCAGTTTGGCTCTACCAATATAGTGAGTCCAGCAGCATGCACACCACAACAGTTCAGACCCAAAGTTGCTGCACCAGGAAGAAGAATCCCCTCATGCTGTGGAAACAAATTCCACTTTCATTTGGAAAAATGTTTATTTCCCCTTTGAATTTAGTGCATGACAGTAGTCTGAATGTGTGTTGATGTTTTTGCTTCACCACCAGTGCCATTTCAGAGTGCATCCACGGTTTGTTGATCTTTGATCAAGAGTTCTCATTGGGGAAGCTATCAGGTGTGCAGATACTATACAGGAACATAAGTTAGAGACATCTGGCAAGGTTTCCTGTTTGTAATGATGAATCATTTCATGCCATTGCCAGCGTGGGACTTGTTTAGGTTCTACAACCCCTCTTCAGTTGCCCGTTGTCCCATCTGCTGTAACCCTGCTGCCCACAGCCATGGCCATTCCAAACCACTGCTGCAAGTCTTGAATCCATTGGTTGCCTTCACAAACTCACAGACCAGCATGCCATATCAGCATTTTTGCTCCCCTTTGGCCAGCTGGGTGGACTGGTCAAAGATGTGGCACTACCCTGGTGCCACTCTGCAGCTCCTGATCAAGCTCTGCTACTTGATCAGGCCCAGCTACTGATGGTTCTTGATCCTGCTCTTGGTCAGTCTGGGTTTTTTTCACCAATGACATCCAAAATCTTTATCCCTATGTTATAAAATATGGGAGCATCTCTCCAACCAAATCTTATAAAACTTTTCTCATTAATGCAGAATGACAGCATCATCTACTTTACTAGAAAAAGATATTTATTTAAAGCCAAAAAATGTAGGTGTACAGTTAAAGACTATAGGCCATCTGTTGCCATGCACACTCAACCTAGCAGTGACACTGACACATCTAAAAACTCCAGTAACACTGCTATGCTTAATGCACAACACCCACCTCCCTTCCACGGTGTCAGAGGTGCACAGAGAAATGCTTCACATATTAACTGCCAAAATATCCAGTGAGTATATGTGTGGTGTAGGTTTCTCTAATTACATATACAATACATTTAAAGCATTTGGCACATGCTCTTTTTCAGATCAATGTACATATTTTAGTCACCATAACAACATGTGTGCTCCTTGGAAATCAAACTCATGACTTTGATGGCACTCTACCAGTTGAAAGCATCTTTAACTAAAAAATCTGGGAACATCTCTCCAGCCTTTTATGAGTGGTGTTAACTCTGCTTGGGGTTTCAGATCAACCTATAGAGAGGCAGGAGCAATAGCACACAGGTTGACCTAGATGGAGCTGGAAGCAATGAAAAGTGAAAGAGGCACATGCAGGGTTGGCATTTTCAAAATTCAAACTTCTGTATTTCAACCTTTACACCCTGACACGCAACACCGTTCACTTGAAATACAGCCTAAATCCTGCCTATGAGACTGTTCCTCCAATAGTCCAAACAATAGTGTCTTTCTCTTTGCTATGATTCAATTATGAATCACATGTAGCTATATGAATATATAATTATGAATCACATGTATCTATATGCACACAATAAATTGTGCTTGAGTTTGGGTGATATAGGCTGGTATAGTGGCTGGTATAGTGACCACTTAATGCAGGAGAAAGACTGAATACAATGCAATGTTAAACTAAAAACTAATGTTTCTTGATGATAGGAACATGCTTATTTTCTGAGTTTATTCCATCCTCTACTCTCAGAATGTTTTTTTTTTTTCTTTTTGATTAATATTTTATTAATTAGAAGTTTAGCATTGTTAGTTTAGCATTGTTGGACTGTTGAGCCAGTGTTACCTTATGATCACTCACCCCTGATCGTGAAGCAATTCAGAGGATTTGGATGATGCTGGAAAAAAAAAACTGTACATTAAAGGCTGCACGTCCCAGTGTTGTACGTCCCCGCCAGCGTCCCAGTGCTGTACGTCCCCGCCAGCGTCCCAGTGCTGGATCAACTTTGAGGAAATGGGAGCTGCACCATTATCACATAGGCAAAAAAAGGTACTTGTGAAAAGTCACAGAGAGGCCAACCAACACTTTAGTGGAGCTACAGAACTTAGAAGTAAAGGTGCAGCAGTCATATCAACAGTGCTGCATTTGTCTGGCTTTTGTGAGAGTGTTATGTTCTCTCCTAGAATGACTGTCTAGATATGTGAGAGAAGTAACATGGTGTGTGTATACAATTTTCTCTTTTTGTCATTGTGTTTGCTTTAAACATGACCATAAGCATGTATATACACTTTTACATGGGAGTGAGTGCAAGATCAAAGGAATCAGGTGGATCGCGAACAATGCCAAAGAAACTAAATAAGACTAACCTGCCTATCCTGTTCAAAATTACAGTACCCCTTATCTAGTGTGTCTATACAGCACACCTCCCAACATGTACAGACACCCTTGTGCTTACCTGTATATGCCAGGCTGGGGAAAAGGGAAACAGGAGAGACAAAGCAGTAAAAAGGGAGCAACAACTAGGGCTAACAGCAAAGTCTTACCATTAACACTCATAACACTCTTGATATCACAGCCAAGAATCTAAAATGTTGAAACCTACTTAAAGCAAGTTCACCTGTTTGTTGTACTTATTTCAATAATAACACAAAGGTGATCTATTCCACTTCTGTTATTGTACATTGTTATACAAGAGTATTGCACCTGTACAAAATGTGTTGTACAAGCAAGTACTGAAGTATTACTTAAAATCCCTTTGATGCTGTCAAGATGATCATATGTAGAAAATCAAGAAAATTTGAACTAAAGGAGAAAGCAGTTTAGTCAGGGGCTCAACTACCATAGAAATATTGTTGCAGAACTCTGCTAATAATGGCACAGAATAATCAGAATTGATAAGTTCACAATAGCAGACACCTCAGCCTCCAATGTGTGAACTTGACCTCCTTCTACTCAGCTGCCTTGGATGAACTCACACTTCCCCAGATTCAAAGTGAGAGGCGCCTTCTACAAATGTCTGTGCAAGTTGAGTAGTCAGGCAAATTATACACTACAAGATCATCCAAATATACTAAACAATCATGCTCATCTCATACCATGGTGTTAACAACCCTCTGGAAGGTGTCAAGTGCATTTTTTATTGAGATTTTTCAGTAACATGGAATCATCGGGTTTAACAAAGACTGAAATATCTATGGCTTTGGAGGACAGTGAAACCTGGTAATAATGCTTCAGCAAATCTAACTTGCTATAACTTGCACAAAATGAGTGGCACCAACACTTAATTATTTATTAAGATTAATTAAAATTAATTATTAATACAAATTATTTAATTGTCCACATAATTATAACTGCTGTTTGGTCAAATGAAAAAGCTGTGAGAGTCTTAAAGATCCTCTGACTTGTGGGGTCCCACACTACAAAGTGATGTACCTATCAAAACTTTCATTTTGTCTGCACTATCCACAATCTCTCCTTTTCTGTTCTGTTGACTGTCACGCAGTGGAGTCCCAGAGAGCTGTAATACACAAGCCGGACTCCAACGCACATTAGATAAATGAACCGTTTATTTTCGTTCGTTTCACTTACACACTGACAAGAGGAGAAACGCTTACCAAGACGCAGACCAACGACCATGACGAACCATAGACCGACAAAGACGTAGTGACATACGCATGCTTATATACACACACCCTAACGAGACACAGGTGATACGAGTAACACTGACGAACATACACGAACTCCGACAAACATTCACGAACTCCAACCACACAGACACACACCCACACGGACATGCCCACACAGAAACAAGACAGGGGAGGCGGCCAGGGCGGCCACCGTGATATTGACACCAACAGAAGTTCCCATCTCCTCTCAACAACTGACAAATTTCACTGGTAAAACAAGGTAGCCTTCATGTATAGCTGGATTGTATCCATTAACTGGCCGTACCAACCTTGAATTCATACGCAAGTAAGACACAAGAAACCAACATAAAAAAGGAAACCAAATAAATTTACTGGATCACTAAGCCACAGAGAAACAATAAAACTAAGATTAAAAAAAGCCGATTTCACAAGGGAAAACTACATGAACATACTACAACTACTAAGCAACACATGACAGGAAGAACTAATGGACTAAAATAGGGACCAGGCATGCACAGAACCAGAACATGAATGAAACAACCTTACCAGTACTTATCTAAGACAACAAACTAAGACACGAAAGAGAAGCAGGGGAAACCAACATAAGGAGAGGCAGGAAAGAGAGAAGATACAATGAACAAACCAAACGGGAGCCAGGAAGACCAGCAAGAGAAGACCAAAGGCAAAAAGTAGAGAACATATGAGTATCAGCACATGGGGCATAGGAGTAATAACCAGAAACAAAAGACCAAACAATAGAACCTTAAATAACAGAGAGAGCAGGTGTCAGAAGGGTAATGAGGAGAAAAGCAAAAAACGGGTAGGGAATCAGGATGGGAGGGAAAAACCAGGGATGGATTACAGATCATAACACACTGGATGTCCTGTTATTCTTGTATTTTCATAAGCATCACTCCTGATATGTTTCCTTGCAATGCAAGTGGGGAAAATCATTTTGCATGCTGCAACCTTCCTATGCAATATTATGCTGAGATGTCATCACAAGCAGCATTTATTGCAGAAAGCAGAAATTTTTGTACTTGAGGTTGACAATCATATACTTTCCAACTCCATGCCAATGGACAGCAAACTATTACCTGATATTTACATGGTGGAAGTTTACATTATGCACAAAATTTGGCAAGTTATATTTTACCAAACCACTTTCATTCTTTGCTTGAAAGATTTTGTTTTGTTTAGTTTGTGTGAAATGTGAGAGTTCAGCGTGCACTTGAGGCAATTTATAGAGTATATGGTGGACTGATTTATAGAATATATGGTGGACTGATTTATAGAATATGTCTTGGTGAGTACTGCTATTCAAAAAACAAACAATTTTGATCAGCAAGATCTGGGTGAATCTGGGAAAGTATAACTGTGGACAATTGTACTCATTTGAATAGATGTGCTAAAACATTTCCAATTTGTTTACAAAAATAAGACATTACAATATGTTCTGAATATCCAGTGGTGGAGATATTTACATATTCTTTTGAAAATATTATTTGTCATTTCAGGCATTGGTCAAAGCAATTGAAAAAATTGTGAAATGATTATTGCAGCAATGTGACGGCGGGACGGAGGGAGCAGAGGCAGGCGCTACAGGGAACATGCTTTAAAAATGTTTATTAAGCAGGGTTGCCAGTAGAGCAAAAAA
>JAOYMR010000021.1:656892-672013 GCA_025802075.1 Tenebrosternarchus preto
GTTGGACCTCTCATACAGCTACATGGAAGAGTGAATGCAAGTGTGTATCAGAACCTTCTTCAACAACACATGGTTCCATCCTTTTGTTCATCACTCAGTCAGCCAGCAATTTTCATGCAGGACAATGTCCCCTGTCACACAACAAAACAGGTAAAGCATTTCCTTGAAACTGAAAACACTGAAACAAAGAAATGGCCAGCCCAGAGTCCTGATTATAAACCCAATAGAAAACCTCTGAAAAATCCTTGGTAACAAAGTTATGGAGAAGAAACCCACAACAATCACAGAACTGTGGAAGAGACTGGAAGAAAAGTGGACCAAAATCACACCAGAGCGGTGTGAGAGACAAGTGATGCCTTGTAGTCGCATAAGTCATTCAAAGCAAAGGCCTCTACACTTTCTACTGATTACTGTTGTAACCTTCAGAAAATTTTGTTGTAATCTTTCTGTGCTACAGTCCTTGCTGTTCTCTAATTATGATCACGTTTTTTGCAAAATAAAGGTTTCATGGTTTTTTTTAATAGATTGTTTATCAACATTTCATTTAATGCATAAAATCTTAATCTAAGAGAGCGAAATACACATTTAGATTAAAAACAAATGTAAATCCTAAAACTAAGACATAAAGTAAAATTTAGCTTGCATCTAAATTCTTGTCCCATTTAAACTGTTCTTATGGAAATAAACGCTGCATTAAGTAAAGCTAAGAAAGTTCAACCAATGATTCATTTATTTCTTATCAGTTTAGTATTTGGCTCTATTTTTCATTATTTTATTTTGACAATGTTTTAATTTATTTATATATTTATTTTCTTATAAAACAATATCTGTAAATGGACAGCAGGCAATAGTGGTTCAACTATTTTGCCATAAATAATATATCTGCTCACAGAATAGTGTCTCTTTTGGACACCAGCCTATCCACTATGTACAGAATTGGAAGAGCTAGGGTAGTTAGCTAGGGTTACTCTATTATAAACAAATGACCCCATTCCTTAGTGGAAACTCATTCTGAAAGAGACTGCATGGTTAAATGGCAAAAGAAATAAGTTGCTCATTCAACAGGGAATCTCAGCTACACAAAGCATTTTATGCCACAAATACCTGTTGTAATTGGCTAGGTGTGGCTGTCCTCCTTTTTTCCCCCAAGCTTCATCACACTGATTCAGACATCTACTGTCTAAAAATTGGTTGATCCCCTCACCCCCTGACTGAGTTGTTTTATCATTTTCCATCTTAAATATAAAAGGTGTAAATATTGGCAATATGCCACAGGACTTGATGACAGACATATCTGCTTCAAGGCACCATATGGGTCAGATTACTGTGAATACCTGCATTGAGACAAATGGCATGTTGCACTTGAATGAAGCATCACAGCTTATTCATCAAGCTGTGAAGTATGTGCATTATTATAGAGGGACATATAGGGCTTCAATTTGGAATTCAAAAGCGTCCTGTGAGGTCATTGTGGCATAAATAAAAAAATCCTGCAACTCTGGGAAGTGATTGGATGTTTTAGCATTCCATTTGCATAGAAAGTAGCCAGACTCATCTGATGAATAGGTAATGCCACCTCTATAATGTGTACAGGTTGCACTGTGGGCTTCCTGCTGCAGGGTATGTCATTGCAACAGAGAGCATTTGCTTGACACTTCAATTTCATAGAATCCTGCCACTTCTGTCCTGGGGCTAAGGATGACAAAGGTCATGCTTTGTTTGTTTGTCTGCTACCTTTTAAAATTATTATTATTGTTGCTGTTGTTGTTGTTTTAATTATTTGTTTTGTTTTAAAATACAGCTCTAGCTCTCCTCAAAAATCTCTACTATCTTGGGGTCATATATTTATTCAGTGCCATAAAGAACTTTGCACACTGCAATAAAGTTTTGGTTTGTTTATTTTTTTTTTTATCATTGTCCTTAAAATATCTCATAAATGCTAAAGTGTAAGAAAGCAGCCATATAAAACTGAATATACACTATCTTTAGTTCTCTGTACTGTTGGGGAAATGTTAGGAGCATCTCGTTTCAACCTCGAAATCCTTAGAATTGTAGGGAGAAGCCTTGTGAAGGTCAAGGACAAGGGAATTCACCACAAAATGGCAGATGGAGTGTCTAAACCGGATAATTAGAAAGGATGCATCCTAATAAGAGACATGCATGATTAGAAGACATGCAGGAGAAGGAGGAGGAGCAGTAGAGGTTGGAGTAACACCAGAATCCTTCATAATAAGTAAAAGGTTACACTGTTCACCATGGTAAGTAAAAGAAAGTTAGATAGAGAGCGCAAAAAAGATTAAAAACAGGTGAAAATGAAAATGCAGTCCACTTTTTTGTAATACTAACAAATTAGAACCAAAGCGTTTAGAGATTTTTTTTTATTATTGAGCTGCAGTTTTATTTCCACAAGGCCATCTGTTTGGAAGTCTTGGATAAGTAATTGCTTTCAGACTGCACATAAGGAGACCAAGACATCACAGACAATCATGTAAAATTAGAAGGCAGGCTGCTCAGATTCATCCATGTTTTCTTACAATGGATAACAGAAATGTGAATCCTTTAGATATTCCATATGTTCTCAAACTAAAAAGTGACTGTCAGGTAAAATTAAATTGAAATATTTCATAATTACATGTTTACCAATATTGACACTGCAGAATATTGTCAACATAAGGATGCTGAAAATAATTTCAGCTGCTGCTGTAAGGGAGAGCTCAAACTGAGAAATGACCCAGACATAGCTACTCTTAAGATCTTCCGAGAGACGTGGTGACATTTTGTACATGCAACAGCAAACTCTTCACATTTTCTGTGTTTTTTTGTCTTTTAAAGATGCCTCATATCTCAAGAGAGTCTCTCTGAGAAGACAACAGCTGTGTTTCTCTGAGTCTTAATTTAGTTCACTTAGGCTCCGTCTGCATTCATCTGCTATGGACCAACAAGGTTACCTCGCTGTGGATCTCCATTTACAACTGCATAATGTACTTCAGCTTTGTTAATGAAACAGTTAATATTGAATAAAACATGAATTAAACCAAAGTCCATAAGAAACCAATAGCATTGATGTGGATGTTCCCCAGTGAGATCAAGGGAATTATAATGAGATGAAAAGCAATTATCTCAGAAGTATTTCTTATCAGAGTCTGATATCTGTCAAGCTCATTATTGAGTTTTATTCTCCCTGATTGCTGTTATTGTGTTTTGTAATGACGTTAAGAGCATAACTAGCTCGACCAAAACCAGAGATTGTTTCCTTTCATTCAACTTAATCTAACTTGCTTTTTTATGTCATTCATTGTAATTATAAAGTATCAAGGCTTAATTAGCATTTTTGAAAATGTGCTATCAAATCTGCATCAGGTGAAAGACCAATGCTTATGATATGGCATAAAATGAGACTGACTATTACATTCACAAAAACTATAGTCTTTTAACTATACATATAAATTACTTTTCTGGAAGTTCTAGAATCCATGTCATTAGTTAAACTATTCAAACATCTTCATTATACATGATGTGATTAAATCACAGTTTACAGACACTGGAAGACTCTAAACTACTGGAGTATTTTTTTTTTAGTTTAACAAGAGTTTAGAATCAAGAGCTGCTGTAATTCACAGAGAATAACTACAGTAAATACTTTTCAGATACTAAATTAAATAATCAGTAGAATATCAAATAAAAAACCTGTTCTCTGTAGAAAATAAGTCATTTTTCCATATTTGTCTCTGCTATTCCCTTTTGCTATTCCTATTTAACTGCATAAATGGAAAAAATTAAGTAACAGCAATAAAAGTTATTTGTATGCATTTATACCCTTTGTGGAACCCTTTGTTGTATGCTTCCTGTATGCATTTTGTTATCTTTCTTACCAGTGTTAAGGTAGTTGTCACGTTGCATCGGGCACCCAGACCCAGCGCCACTCCCCCTTCAATGCCACACCCATCACTCCTGCCTTCCCAATCACCCTTTTACCACCTACACCTGTCCCTCATTACTAATAACCATTTCTCCCCTGCATATACTGTAAGCCCGCAGGTCCTGCGCGTCCATTGCTGCACATTCGCTTGCCTTCGACGGACTGAGCCTGCTACTGCCATAGCCAAGCTGTCGCCAGCCTTCGCAAGCTTCTCTTTTGTTTAGCTAACGCTAACAGTGCTAATCGCAGCCTTACGCTGTTTATTGCTTATTCTGTTTTGCTCTGTGGCTTGCTCCTCACCTGCAGCCAATAAAGACTATTTACTGCAGCCTCGCCTTCCGCTCCCTCACTGCCGCCATCACAGAATGTGCAGCCAGAGAGGAGCAAGGCATCCAACCCAGAATAAAGACACGCTGCGGGATTCCAGGCGGCAGCCCTGGATCCCGTCCAAGTGGAACTCAGTCAGCTCAAGTCCATGATCATGACAATCGCCCAACATCTGCAAGCCCTCTCCATTGAGGCTCGGGCTAGCCCGCCTACTGCTCCCATGGTGGCAGAAGGCTTATACTGTCATTTCGCCACTCTGGGTTAGTACAACTGGGCTCCAGAGGCTTGTGAAGGGTTCATCATCCAGTGTGACCTGTACTTCTCCTATCAGGCCAGCCTCCCTGACACCACAAAGGTGTCCTTCGTCGTCTCCTGCCTAACGAGGAGGGCCTTAGCCTGGGGAGCTGCCTTGCTGTCTGGCTTCTCGCCCCTGCTCGCCTCCTACTCTGAGGTCGTCCAGGAACTCCCATATTGAGACCTCCCTCTACTAGCACCACCTACCACCACTGGTCCCGAGGCGGCTCCCAAGGAGCCGATGCAGGTGGGCCATGCCTGAGGACCCTCATCCGCTCCTCCTCGGAAGGAGAGTGGGCCAGTGAGTAGCAACCCCCCTGCCACCTTGTGTTGCCTCCCTATTTGTGTTGTACACAAGGGCCCCTCTTCCTCTGTTTCAGCGGTCGTGGACTCTGGCGCAGTGATAGATGTCATGGACCTGGGCTACGCCAGATCTCTGGGGGCATGTCCCCTTCCCAAGCATGTGCAGGCAATAAGACGGCAGACCTGTGGGCCCTGGACTTGTCTCATACAAGACACCTCGCCTCCTCATTTGGATCGGTAACCACTTTGAAACCCGGTCTTTCATGCTTCTGCCTGCGTTGTCCCAGCCAGTCACCCTAGGTCTCCCTTGGCTCAGGAGCCATGAACCCCATGGAGGTAAGCTGTGCCCTATTGCCTACTACTCAAAGAAACTCATTCATGCAGAGCACAATTACGGAGTCGGTGACCGGGAGCAGCTGGCCATCAAGCTTGTACTCGAGGAGTGGCGCCACTGGCTTGAGGGCTCGAGGGTGCCAGACATCCCTTCCAGGTGTTCATGGACCATCGGAATCTAGAATACCTCAGGACCACAAAGAGGATGAACCCCCGACAAGCCAGGTGGTCTCTGTTCTTTTCTCGCTTTGCTTTCCAGGTGACGTACCACCCCGGTGACCAAAACACCAGTGCATGCCCTTTCACGACAGCACGCCTCCGAGGCCCAACAAAACAGCCAGGAACCAGTGCTGCCACCTGCCTGCTTCGTGGGCAGCATCAGTTGGCAGCTGGCCTGGGAGATCCGAGCGGCTAATCACCATCCAAACTGTCCTCCTCAGAGACTGTTTGTTCCGTTCCGTCTGCACCCAGACACCTGGTGTACGTACCTCCCCTGGACTGAATATGCTCAGAACTCCCAACAACATTATGGGACCAGGCTCACCCCGTTCGAGTGCTTGCTGGGCTTCCAGCCCCCACTGTACCTGTGGAACCCCCAGCGGTCAGACCAGCCTGCTGTAGAGCAGTGGTTCCAAGATAGCAACCGTGTCTGGGAGGAGACGCGGTGAGGAGAGATCCCACACTTCAAGCATGGGGGCCAAGTGTGGGTAGCTACCAGGGACTGTAGACTCGGGAGCACAGGTAAGCTGGCGCCAAGGTACGTAGGCCCTTACCACTGTCATGAGCCGGATTAATGATGTCATACTGCAATGTCATACCAGGAGGGAACCGTGCATCCTTGGCCTTCCATGTATCCGTGCTGAAGAAAGTGCACCCCTGACCACTGGAGGAGGAGGTTGCACCCCACCTCCAGTGGTCCTGCCTACCAGGTAAAAGCCCTGCTCGATTACCAGTGGCGAAGACAGCTGCTACAATATCTCATGGATTGGGAGGGGTTCGGTCCTGAAGAGTTCTGGACCCTGACATGATCGCCTCCTTCCACCGCTCCCATTCGGATTGCACTGCACCTGGGTGTCCTGGCCATCCGCCCTCCGAGGGGGGGCTCTGTCACATTGCCGGGCACCCTATTTTTTTTAGCTAAAATAGATTTACTGATCCTGAAGGAAACTGCAGCATCACACTCATACATACAGTACTGTGCAAAAGTCTTAGGCCACAATTACAATTGCTTTATCAATGGTATAATGACCATATATAATTATTTCTCAGTCTCTTTATTGAGATGCACTGCAAATATGTACTTCCTGGCTCCTACAGGCAAATGCCAGTATTTAGTATAAACTATTTTGCTGAGACTGTCCTGAAATTTCCTGAAGTAATTATCGGGTATATCATATCAGGTATATTACCTGGCTTAAAAAGACTATAAGAGATCCAGGTTCAGGGGAGGTCACTAAATACTTGTAAATACTTGTGACTGTAGCCTATAATAACTGGGGGGAGGGGGATGTCAGATTTTTTCTGTTTTTTAATACTACATTGAGTTTTCCTGTATTTTCTGGTTGTATTGTACTAAATAATAATCAGACTTAGTAATAATTATATATGGACATTATACCATTACACTATTATTACAAATTACACTAATACACATATGAGGTAGTCGATGGTCAAAAGACAGAAAAAAGTTAACTGTCACAACAATAAGTAACAAAGCACAGTGTATACCAGTGTGTATTAATATAGTGTAAACATGGATGTTTATAGTGTAGCTCAGCATAGTGTATATCAGTGTGTATTAATATACCGTAAACATGGATCTTTATAGTTCAGATGATCTTTATAGGTCAGTAGTGTCCCTGCAGAAAAGAGACTTGTATAGTATTATTGCAATGAAAACAAAAGATCTCAAATATCGTTCTTTAGTACAGCACAGCTGTATCAGTCTGCCACTGTATGTGCTTCTCTGTTTTTCATTTTATGTAGGGGATGTGATATATTGCCTATAATGGTGAGAAGTTTTGAGAGTGTCCAACTCATACAACAGAGGCAAACTTCCTTATCAGTTACTGTTGCCCCAGAACACATAGAATATGGCACTTGCAACAACAAACTGGTAAAATGTCCATAGAAGTTTTGTGCATACCTCAGCCTCCTGAAAAAATATAAGTGCCTTTGTCCGTTCTTAAACGCTGTACAGGTGTTAGAACTTCAGTCCAGATTGTTATCTAAGTGTACATCAAGGTACTTGTAAGTACCAACCATGTCAACATCCACTCCATCAGTGGTGATGGGTTGGGTATTTCCTAAAGTCCACCACCATCTCCTTTGTCTTCTCAGTTTTGATTTACAGCTGGTTCAGTTCCCATCAGTCGATAAAGTCTATCACCAGTTTCCTGTATTCATCCTCATGTCCATTTCTTATATACCCCACAATAACTGTGTCATCTGAGAATTTCTGCAAATGGCATGAGTTGGAGTTTTATCTAAAATATGAAGTGTACAGACTGAACAGGAATGGTGGACTTTTTGAACTGAGGAGCTCCGGAGCTGCATATGGCCATGTCTGAAATGCATACTTGCATCCTCGCAAACTGGGCTCAGCAGACAGGTCGTCCATTACACATGAGATGATGATCATTGTTACGTGCCAGATAGGCACGTTTGTTTTCTTGGTTCTCCCCACCTCGCTTGCTCTCCTGGTTTTGTCTTGTTGCAGGTGATTTTGATGTGACCAATCAGCTGTGCTGTTTCTGGAATGAGGGCGTGGCTTCCGGTACAAGAGGCCCACACAGGAAGGAATTAGCAGATCTGGAAATGCTGCTACACTGCTCTACCATTGCTAATGCTGTTCTAGTCAGCTTTTGCTAATGCTGCTACATTGCTCTAGTTATTGTGAATGCTGCCTGTTACTACACTGCTCTAGTTATAGTGAATGATTCAGCTGACGCTGTTTTCCAGGTCTACTAACTCAGCGTGGACAGGCAAGTAGAACCACCCTGGATAGTTGCGTATCTGTGTATATACGCTAGGTAAGGGGCGAGTGCCACTTGTGTATGTTTGTGTTAGGGTAGAGGCGTTGGACAGGTAGGTGAGACGTTTTATTTATTTCTTTTCGTTGGCACCGTCTGAAGTCCACCTGAGTATGTGGATTGAACTGTTGAACGTTATACTTCTTACATTAAAAATAAGCATTAGCAGACTTGTTTTGTCTTCAGGTCTTTACTGGCACTGTTTTCCACACATCTCATGTTACATCCACTGTATTCCCTAGACTCCATCAAAAGGGGAATGTAACAATCATTCATCCACTTACATCAGCCGAGGTTTATCCCCAAGTAGCACAGAGTATATGGTGCTGAATGCAGTGGAGAAATAATTACATTAATAAACAACAACAATAATAATAATAATAATAAAGTGGGGTGAAAACTTGATTCTCACAGTACTGCTATGTCCAGTACATGGAAAACTCCATCCATTCCAGTGCCATCCTGATACTGCAGAGGGTCCAGTGCTGGTCTGACCAGAGGTCTCAGGTGAGCCAGCATCAGCCTTTCTAGTGTCTTCAACAGATGGAATATCAGAGCAACAGGCCAGCAACCATTTCACAGCACTGGTTGCTTCTTCTTGGGGACTGCAGCCTCACAATAAGTCTTCCACTTGACTGGGACTCTTTCTTGGCTACAGTGGAATAATTCTGCACAGCTGCTCAGCACAGTTTCAGTAACTTAGGCTCAATGCCATCTGGTCTTGTGGTTTTGCCATTTGAGTTCCTTCAGCTCCTTTTTCACCTGGTCAGCAATGAATGTTGCTTGTGCTTTTGGACTGGTCCTATTCTTGTGTCCTATTCCTCTCACTCCTGTCCCCTGTCCTGAAGGTTCTCTTCTCCTGGTTCAGAAGAGATTTTAAGTTGCCCTTAACCCATGTCCTGTTATTAAGAAAGCAAAAGATAGCCTTTGGGGGTACAACAGAGTCCACACAGAAACTGATGTAGTATGTGATGCATGATGTTTTATCCCATCAATGTCTCAATTGTGTGATTCAGAGAACATCTAATTGAATGGCTTTAAAACATCCCTGCAGTGGCTCCGCTGCCTCAGGTGACCACTTCCCACGTCCTCACAATGCTATTACTTACCTGTAAATCAATGAATGGTCTTGCTCCACAGTAGCTGAGCGAACCTCTGGTGTCCTATGATCTGCCTAACCTAGATCAATCAAAAGGTGCTGGCTCTTTGTGGGTACCTCGAATTATGTATCTTTCTCTTATAAAGCCCCACAGTTATGGAACTAACTGATAGTGTTCTGGAATTTTCTTAATAGTTTTTTTGTAGTTGAAGGTGCAGAGCCAGAGGGTTTCATGATCATAGAAGTGAAATGGTAAACACCATTTCACAAGTTCACTCAAGTTTGTAATGGTGATTGGCTGCACACTTTATTTTCCAGGGCTTCTATGTCTGTGTTACCTGCTGGTTCTCCCTTTTTAATTAATCCACTCATCTAGTCCTGCCGGAGTCTCTCACTGCATCTAATATATCACAGGGAAACTAAGACTGATCGTACACTTCAACTAGATATCAGGAATCTATTTATAACCACACAAGTAATGTATAGACTTGTTGTTTGTACTATTGTTAATGTGATGCCTGGTTATAGCCCCCCTCCCCCCTTTTTGAGTCTTTGTTCCTCTCAAGGTTTTTTCCTTATGCTCTCAAGGAGTTTTTCCTTGCTCCTGTCACCCTTGTCTTGCCCACTGGGGTCTTGGACTCAGACATCTGTAAAGCTATTTTGGAAGAAGCGCTATAACCAAATTTGACTTGACTTGTCCTGATGATAATTGGCTTTCTCTGAACCAGGGGTTTGTATAGGGTAGTGAGGTATACAAGTTATACAAGATGACTTGCTTCATTAAATGTAGGCAATACACTGGTTGTACTTTGCGGTCCTACTATGAGAGTGTGAGGCAATGTGAGACAAATTTCCAAAATCTCTCTAATAGTGTATTTTGATATTTGACTAGCCTACAACGTCAAACTATATTATATATAAGTTGCCAAAAATTAAAAAAAGAAAAATCCTTTTCTGTGTGCAATTTTATGTTGAATGACATCACTGCTTATAACCTTGGCATGTTAGGTTTTGTTTAGTAAAGATAACTACATTGGGAGACATTGTTTCCATCCAAATATAGATCATTCTTTACAATTCTTTACATGCATATTTATTGTGTTATTCATTTGCATGTACATTACAACAGTATCAAATAAAGTGCATTTGAAATAATCGCCAAAACAAAAATAATCTTTGCTACTATATTTCTGTGAACAGACCTAGACTGTTCAATCTGAGGAGAAATAAATCAGTCGAAGTAAGTAAATACATTATATATGTAATTTTACAATAAAATATTACGTATTCTGTATGTAAATATATGGTGGATGTCAAAGTGTAAACTGAAAACATTCCCAGTAACAATGAAGCTCTATATAGGCAGAAGTTAAATTGATTTCTTTCTTTCATCATTTCTGATTTTCAGTCTTCAGAGTTATGCCTTTTTAAAATCTAGCCTGTCTTTTTTTCCCCTGAGAGTATTTCCTAACTCTCCTTTTGAAAGAACTTTAATTTGAACGATTCCATCTCAAATGAAACAGTACTGTGTGGAACACCTTTTAGCTTACTTGGTCTGTAAGATTTGAACTGGGAAATAAAACCTTATATGGCAGTCATTTAAACTTAGCTGCACTCACTGACATTTCAAACAGGTAAGTATAAACTTAATTTGAATTAGAATTTCAGATAAAATATTTATTTACTACCACTATATCTTAAATTATTCATGTACAGTATCTGGACTTGAGGGCTTATTTACGAGTTTTGTTACTTCATTGAATACAGCAGCTGTCCACAGTAGTACGAGCTAGGTATTGCACACACAGGCCGGTTCCAACCCAAACACCAGACCAACAATATGATTTGAAGGACTGGAAAAAATATAGAGAGGTTGAAATGGACATTTCACCCTCTCCTTTTTTCTCCAGTCTTATATTTCTTATATTGCCCACTGACTAATCTATCAAATAAAGTTTGTGTAGTTAACAATAGTGCCGACTAATCAAATTGACAATGAAATTGCATAATCTTGTTAAATCCCATCACCCCTTCATAAAATGTATGATGGGCAGTTAATGGCTGGTTTCAGTCATGAATTTTGGCTGTTTAATGAATGGCTGCAATGAGAAAAAGGCATGGGCATCAACCAGTCAAGGCACTGAGAGAGTGCCCCATTTTGAAGACATCAAGTCAAATAAGATTTTTCTTGGTACAATGAATGGAAATACAATTTTATTTGTATAGACCTGGTGGCAAACCATTTCAAACAATTTAATTAAAAGTCTTAGTCTCTCTAGGCTGCTACTTGAATGAGCTGTTAAAAGACACTGTTGTTGCAAGTTCTTCTATTTCAGGCATGGGATTTTCTGCTCACGACACTAAACATTACAGACTGCCCAGATGATTATATGGTTCACAAATAAAAAGTAAGATGCAAACAACCTCAAGGAACAAGCTAAAAACAGAAGAGAACAAAAATCAGAAGGAAGGCTGAACATGCTCATACAGTGACATAGTTATATAGATGATGTTTTTGTAAATCAAATTGTTGTTGTTTTTTGGTCAGTCTTGTTTATCCAATTTCATCAACATGATAAAAACAACAGCTAAATGTAAGTTATTTGATCACTGAATGATCTACAGGAGTAGTTTCTACAGCATTCATTATACCAAAATGCACAACAGCTTTGGACTGCTTTAAGGTGGAACGTAATACTGAATATTTAATTTATTCTTCTTCAGTAATTCCCCACATATACACATGAAGCACAAACACTTGAAGTAAATCTTATTGAGTTCTGTAAGTACAGAAATACGATTAGCAAATTAAACTTATAAAATTCAAGTACTCAAGCACTCTAAACCCTTAGCCACAAGGCTATACATTAGCTTTCTATTGATTTCAGTAATTGACTGGTGAGTTCTCTAATCTGGATTTCCAAACAATAATCAGTTTGCAAGCAAGTGGTAATTACCAACACCTGCCTCTTGGGCATTCCACTCACCCCAACATCTACTTACACAGATGTTGTTCAGTAGACACAGTCCAACAGTTCCTTTTCAAAAGAACAACTTGTATCCTATTTCAGCTATGACTGAGTAGCACCAAGTATTCCTGTGGCAATCTGTAATCTGATTTGAAATGGGCTTTATCTTGCTGGGTGGTGCCAGATTACCAATTTCGAAGGTCGAGGTAGAAGGGTGTTGAAAATGGGCTGCTGGTTGAGATAGCTGCTAAGACCAACACAAAGAATAGACGAAGGTTCAAAATGCTGGTGTGAGGTACTATAACCTCTACCAAAACGCTTTTTTCTAGCAAAAAAAAATCATACCTCAAGATTCCATATAGTTACTCAATGGCTGGTGTCAGAGTTATTTATAATCCCAAAAATGGATAACATTTTCCACTTGGGACATTTACCTGTTCAGAATTATGGTGCATTACTTCACTTTTAACACCTAGCACAGCTTCTAGCATATCAATAAGACCAAATAATTTCAGGTGCAAATAATTCTGTGAATGCAGGTGGGATTACACAGATAAAGTTGCTTTGCTGAGGAAAGCATAAACTATATGGTTTACATAGAGTTGCAGCTGAGGTACAGAGGTACACATACTTTGTAGTCACGGAAACATAACCAAGAGAAACTACACTACACTATGAATTTCTCTGCATTTAATTTGTTCTTGTTCATCCCATGTTTCCCTTCTTTATTAACCTTGATATAATAGCGTCTGTGGGCAGTGCATAAATTATGATTTATATTTTTAATCAGTGGAAAGCCTGTTGAATTTCTACAGAGGGAGCGCATGACATATGGATAAAAACTGGCTGAAGCCCATGTTTGTGCAGCACTGTGTTCCTGTTTACCAGGGGGAAAGGTGGAACTGCAGATGTCTGGGTTTTTTTTCACTTTCTCTTTCTCTTACTCACACTCACAGCTTTTGTCAATACTGCATTCAAAAGTTTGTGCAGGGGAAAGGGAGGATGCAACCCTCTGGTGCCATCTGGTGGATGAAAGCTGAACCAGGATTGTCACTTTTTGGGAGGGTGAACCAGGGCAATTGCCCCAGCTGTAGAAGTGTATGTTCAGTCAGCCAGGTTCAGTTCAGGCTGTTGAATTCTGCACATAGACAAATTAGCTGAAAAAATACCAAGCTCAAGAAACTTGGGGGTAGAAAAATAAAAGATGATTTTAATGCTAAACTAAAAGATTATTTTGGAAAAATCCATTAAAAATGTGGAAGATAAGAAATACAACACTGCTGAAGCTAGTTTAGCAGAAGGAGGTTGTAATGTGCCAGCACATCCAACCTAGAAACAGCCTGTGGGTCAAATTCAGTGCCAATCAATGCCAATGACACTTTTTGCATTTTTAATTAGCAACCAATGAGCTGTTCTTATCATTATACACTATACTGAAGGCTCTAATTGATGGTAATTGAAGGTTTCTCATAGATGGTATAACCTGCATTACATTAGCTTACTGTTAAACCTAGAATGGCATCGATTAGATGGGCATTGCATGGGTGAACTCGCCCCAGGCCCCGCCCGTCCTTTGAGATGGCCCTGAGGTGAACAATAGTGAGACTGTCAAATTAATGTGTAAAATACTCCATCAGTGAGGAGAATTTATGGCTGTGTGAGATCTGTATTGATCAGTTCTCTTAGACAGCTGACCAAAAGAGTAGATGGGTACACTGTGCATGAGTCTCATAATAGTAATAATAGTTTCACCACGTTGCCAACAAAATGCTGTCAGGTATCAATTAGTAATACAATGTTTCCCTGTTCTTGGAGCAGTACTGCATGGCATATTTTATGTTTTAGCTCTGACATTCACCAAGCTAATGAACAAGTACTTAATAAAGAGACAGAACAAGGTGCAACACTTTCTGCTAATGTTGTAATAATATATAAGAGGCACTGTAATAGGAGCAGCTCTAGTTTTCCTATTTCCCATTACACAATCAATAAAAACATTGGAAACAGGAGAATTAAAATAGTACACAAAAATCCTGGTTCAGTAATCTGTTCTCATGTTTAAGAATTGAAAAATGACAAATGCCTCATGAAAAATGCATAGTTGCTTCATGAGTTTCATGAGAGCACGGCCAAGATTTTGTGGTAATAATACATTGTGTAAATCTTACTTGATATTAATAATTACTAACACTATTAAAGCCACCTGTAATGTCATCATCAAATTATTAGATTTAATACTGGAAGTAAATGTTGCTGCATTAACACCCTCAGTTATTAATAAACCAGTTGTTATAGAGTCAGGCTCATGATCTGCTGTTTGACTGTTGTCATTACTGCTGTCTCTGCTTGCAAAGAATACAGATAACAGGTCTTTTCCCTTTAAAACTTATTGTGTGAGCAAATCAATTTAGCATGGTCACTGCAGTTAATGTTTAAAATGGCGTGAATATCTGTATGTCTCTGGTAATTTCTGCATACAAGAATGTTAACTGTTCCTGTATTTATTTTAAAGGCGTCATAGAATGGAAAGCTGTATTTACTTTGGCATAGTTAGTCTAGTACATGGAACATATAATGAACCTCAAATTCACTTTGACACCGGGTCATATAACATGGAACAGTTCCAAAAATCCCAGACTGCTATGTATTTATTATTATTACCTCATATATAATTATTACCTCATATATTTGCATACACCACTCCATCCTCCAGCCCAGGAAAAATTAACATGAACCTGCACAACTGGTTCTGCAGGTACTGTGCATAACTGTCACGTCCCAGCGGGCGCCCCGCTCTCAGGCCACGCCCACCAGGCGTCGCCTGCCCCAATCCCAATCACCAGTG
>JAOYMR010000021.1:672113-687048 GCA_025802075.1 Tenebrosternarchus preto
GACAAACCCACAAAACGAGAAAACAAACAGCCAGTCACCCCTACCCGGTGCGAACAGACTTGAACAAACACAAACAAGTACATAGAAATCGAGGCAGAGGTACAATGGGGGAAATCCGTAATCATAAACCGTAAACCAGAACTAAGTCAAATATCACAAAGCCAAATCTCAATCTAAATGCAAACCGAATCACCACACAACCACAGTCAAGGACAAGCCTCTCGAGAAGCGCGCCGGGGTCTCTTTTATGCTCCCCAATTCCTGCAGCCGCTTCCGCATTCCCGCAGCCGCTTCCGCATTCCTGGCGTTCTCCGACGTCAGCCGGCAGGGGTAGGCCAGTCCAGGGACGACGGCGTCAGTAACACAAACAACAAACAAACAAACAAACAAAACGGCGAGGGCCGTAACATATGGAACAGCCTTCCAGAAAATGTCCGGGTCTCAATCTTTAAACCTACGCTAAAAACTTACTTATTTAGGTTAGCATTTGGTATTTGATATTCCCCTGTAGATAAAGGTTACAGATCCAGGGGTTCATGGGTAGAAGGTTTTATGGTATACTGAGACGCTGGTGCTGCCGTCCAAGCACTGTACACGTTCACTGAAGTTTGTTGGTGGTGTGGTGGAGGGATTCCAGCGCCTCAGGGTGCCCCCATGTCTGTGTTACCTTATGGTTCTGCCCTTTTAATTAGGCTGTAATAGTTCATTGCTGGAGTTGCTGCTGCCACACTTCTGAAATGTCTATATTTTATGTCCCATACAGAACTAACTGTCTTGCTTTTCTTTTACCGAGCTAATGGCTGTCCTTGGTACAAAGTAAGGATTGAGGAGGCTCTCCTGCTACCTGTCCCAGACCAACCACCTCCTACTCATCCAGACGCAGACAAAGGATTGGTCAACTGGATGGAGGCCCTCATCAGCACCCCTGGTGCCCCCTCCTGCCATGCTGTAGCACAGCCCCGTACTTTGCTATAGCTTATTTACTACTGTGGGGTTATCTTGTTGTCGGTGTGACCGGTGTCGGCCAGAAGAGGATGGGCTCTCCCCTTGAGTCTTGGTTCCTTCCAAGGTTTCTTCCTCACGCTGTTAAGATTTTCCTTGCCACCGTCACCTTGGGTTTGCTCACTAGGGGCTTGGACTCGGACACTTGTCAAGCTGCTTTGAGACAACATCTGTTGTAAAAGGCACTATATAAATAAACTTGATTTGATTTGATTTATGGACAGATGTTGGGTGGAGAGATACAGTTTAACCTCAACATTGGCATCACCAGAAACAGACTGGCACTGGCTTGCTTCACCCACTCTACTGTCATAGAGATTGCAGAGATTATTGTCATTATGTTCACTAGTCTGTGGTGCAGAGCTACTAACACTTATGGCACACGAAACTGATTGTGTTGGGAAGTTGCATGAATGACAGTGCAGCACTAATGTCAAACAAGTTTACAGTTAGAGTTTAGAGTTACCACTGCAAGGACTCTGACAGACTCCACACCACATCACTACTTCAAATCTTAGAGTTTAGAGTTACCACTGCAAGGACCTTGACAGACTCCACCCCACATCACTACTTCAGGTTCTTCTGACATTTATTGCATAACTATAATACAGTGTGGGGTGTTAATTTTTCAAAATTTAGAAATTTTATGATGTAGCAGTCAGGCTACAATGATTTTTGAAGCAGAAACCCTTCTCTTGACACTTGCCATTCACTTACTGTTTCTTGAGCACCACTGTTTAAGAGACTGTTTAAGCTAGCGTTGAGAGGCTAAAGTTAGCACCACTGCTTCACACTGCTCAAACAAGACATTAAAACATTAAAAGGTGCCATTACATCTGGACCCATCCTCCTAGATAAGCTTTATTGTAGGTTCTCCCAACCACTTCTGGATGTTTGGCACTGACCCAGTGATGGATTGTATCCAGCATCCTGGATTGGATTAAGCGGTTCAGATAATGAATGAATGAATAATTGGCACTGTTTAGCTTTTTCAGATATTAGACCTGAAAAAGCCAACAATCTGCCCTGACTGTTGACGTGTGGTATGCAAATCAGTGGTTCCTTCTTTTTATTTATTTTACCACCAGATTTATTGTGTGAGCAAAACAGCTTTGTCTGATCATGAAGAAAATGGTATGTAAACACTATTTAGGCATGCTTGTTTACTGATGTCCACATATCTGAAATAAGACTTACAGCTTAGGCTTTTATCACATCTTGATATCACGTTCTCCGTGAAAATACCTAGAGGACAAGATTGTAAAAAATGCATGGAGCAGTTTCATTGTGAACTGTTGAAGCCTCCACCCTCCACAACAAAAAAAGGTCCTTCACAATAAAATCAAGTTTGTTTTACTCTCTTATCATGTAACACTAATAAAATAAACAGCAGAACAAACATATAAAATTCAATATGTGTGTAAAATTTGTATAAGTATGAATTATATGTGTGTGTATTTCTGAAATAAATATGCCCCACAATAATTCATAGTTATCATGTTTGCAGGGAATGAGAGTATGAATGATTGTGTTGATCACAGTCATATGTATTATAAAAGAGATCAGTATGTTTTGTCTGAAGGCATCTCCACATTATCTTTGTGCTTTTGCAAAACAAGAGATGTTGCAGGCTATACATATGAAGTTTGTTATCTTTAGTTCACATTGGTCCCACACGGGTAAACTTAGTCATTTCATAGCTCGTTCTATATTATGAAATCTAATTTAACCTATGCAAAATGCTAGACCAAAACCCAAGTCAGTAAATCACGTAAACATCAAATGGGAACAGACAGAGTACTATAGATCAGGAAGGCTCAGAGCCAAACAGAAATCGGCTGGTACCTGCAAACAGAAGACAGTAGAGGTATTCAGATCATATTCCTTGAAGTCCAGGTCCTACAGACTTTCCTTTTTACCCACGAATCAGTGGCTAAACAGTTACATTTAATCAACTACAAGGGATTACAAAATCCAGGACATGATTTTAGTTTGTGGTCCAGCAATAATACCACTGGACAACAATAATAACCTGGCCCAGTACAAGACACAAGAGAATATGTATTTATTTGTATTTTCTTCACAGAAAATTTGGCATTTTCTTGCCAAATGATAACAGTTTGACAATGGTGTAGTGGTACCACCATCCAGTCAGAAGTGCCTGTGTCATGCTAATTCAATTTCATGATCAAGATGATTATCTTCAAATGATAAGAGATCCCTATTATACATTTAGGGCACTTTTTTTTACCTCAGGTGTCAGAATATAATACCAGGCAAACACTTGGACACCAGCCGATTTTTAGTATTATCACTTATTTTTTTGTATTTTCTATATTAAAAAAACAGGAAACATAAAACCAATGAAATAACATATATGTGATTATGCTATGTAAGTCAATATTTGTTTATCTTAGATTCTTTAATGTAGACACTCTTTACTGTCATCCTCAGGTCCATACTATTGGTGTTCTCCAGCTTCATGAAGCAAAGCCAGTGATACTTTTCCATCAGTCTTGAATTCAAATTCTCATATGTGCAGAGCACTTGAGGGTGAGGGACTAAGGTTCTGAAAGAAAACTTTTTGCTGAAGGTGAATCTACAACTAATTGTTTGTGCATGTGTGTGTGTTTTGAAAATCAGTTTATATATAGGTTAACCCCTTTACCAATTTATATTTGTCATAGAAACAAATGTAAGCATAATCCATTAGATTAAAATTTTTTTGTTACTGTTAAAAACATACATTCACTCAGGTGTGATCACATGTGGACAAAGCATTAATATTAATTTTCATAATCTTGAGGATTGTCTGAGACACTCATTTAAAATACGTATTAGCCAAAATAGGTGCATTCTACCGCACTACCGCATAAAACGCACATTCACGCCAGCTATTGTCAAAAATGTTATCAGTAATCTGCCAGAGCTATCAGTCTTGATTGGCTCACCATATAACCCTACACAACTTGATCTGGTCGCTGATTGCTTAGAAACATCATTCCGATATACCTTAGATAACATAGCTCCACTTATAATTAAAGAGAAAAAACTAGCACCTTGGTACAATAATCATACACGCAATTAAAACAGACCACTCGAAAATTCAAATGAAAGTGGTGGCAAACTAAAGTGGTTGTATAGCAGTTAGCCTGGAAGGAGAGTCTCCTGAGCAATAGGAAAGCACTCTCTATGCTAATAAAAGCTAATAAAAATAATACTAGATTTTTACAGTAACTAGGAGTAGCACTACAACAGAAGCATGCATGCCATCAACATGTAGTAGTGACAACTTCATCATTTTCTTTAACAAAGTTGAAAACATCAGGCAGAAAATTCATAATATTAAATTAAAGCCTGATGATGTTATACCCAATTATGCTGATGTCAGTTTAGCCATGTCAGTTGAGCGATTAGAAGGTTTTACTCCTCTAAATCAGACCAAGCTAATTTCCTCCAAATCATCAACATGGATACCAGATCCCTGATCTACACCATTTTTAGATTCTCTTAAGAACTGCCTTGCCTACTTCAATCAAAAGTTGCTGGTTATTTGTGGGTACCTCAGATTATAAAGACTACAGCTGGTGGCAGATCTTTCTCTTACAAAGCCCCACAGTTATGGAATAATCTTCCAGCTAGTGTTTGGGAATCAGACACAGTCACAGTATTTAAGTCTATGTTAAACGCTTACTTGTTTATTCAGGCATTTTGTTAATAGTTTTTTGTTAATAATAGAAGGTGCAGAACCGGGGGGTTCATGGGCATAGAAGTGTTTTGGTAAACTGGGATGTTTGGATGCTGTCGACCTCCCATTTCAAAAGTTCATTCAAGTTTGATACTGTGATTGGCGGGACGCTTAATGTCCCAGGGCTCCCATATGTTTGTGAACCTCCTGGTTCTACCCCTTTTTAGTTATGCTGTCATAGCTAGTCCTGCAGGAGTCTTTGCTTGCCCTCTGCACAAGTGTACATTTTCTGTACTTTTTGCATTAAAGAACCTCTAATACCTGATGTTTTGCAGTCTCTTTCCCTCCCTCTCTCTTCACCTCCCACTAGGTTGAGCTACTCATGCTACATTTGAGGCTCCAGGAGATACCAGAGATCCAGATTCCTGACTCATGATCTGCTTGATCCACCCTGATGCCCTTCTTCTGCTTGAGTCTCACCAACTGATCACTTACTGCTGCAAATGGATAGAATGTTTGTATTATTGTTATTGTGGTGCCCGATGGTTGGCCAGGAGAGGATGGGCCCCCCTTGTTGAGTGCTTTCAAGGTTTCTTCCTCTTGCTCATGGGGAGTTTTTCCTTGCGACTGTCGCCCTTGGCTTGAACACTGGGGGCTTGGACTCGGACATCTGTAAAGCTGCTTTGTGACAACGGTTGTTGTAAAAAGTACTATATGAATACATTTTGAGTTGACATGTGCACACTCCTGTGAACACAGTCAATAAGGACAAAATAAAATAAAGTGCTTTGATATTTTGATTATATGAAATTAAATTATGTAATGTTCATTTTCTGGTTAATATGTCTTATAGTAAAAAAAATACTAAAATAAAATAAATAAATATATGTGCATATTTATATATATATATATATATAGCACTGTCAATTAGCAATCAGCCATTAGAATTAAAAATGGTCAATCTCACCTTCATGTATGATTATTAAGTGCATTTAGAAAACGGATAAAACAGCTACATGTTTTGAATGCAATATACAATATGAAAAATAGCACACTAGTAAACACTTGCTGATAAAAGACAGCATTAGTTTGATTCAAATTAGATTCACATTTAGTGAATCATTTGACTGCCATAAGAATACCACAGAATACTCTCCTTGTCAAATATTCCAGGATAATCACATTCTGCCCTACTTTGTATGGAAAGTAAACTCACTTTTGCAAGATATTTTGCAAGACATTTATTTACAAACAGAAAACAAAATTGTTTGAATCAAACCAGAAATACCATCAGTCTTGCATGAATTAAATAATCATATCTCAGTATGAGGAAAATGGCAACCAAAAAATTCATATTACAAATATAAAAAACTATAACCTCTACCTTACAAATGTATGTTTTAACCAATAAACCTTATTTAACTTTAAACATCCTTTAGTCAGTTATCAGGACAATACTAACTGTTCATTCCTAGCTATGTTGTATGTTCTCCTGGTCCTGGACACAATGTAACAGAGGCCCGTGTGGTGGCCTAACAGAACAGTACTAGTGTACCAGCACGACATACTGCTTGCTAATTCTATGTGGCTACTGATTTCTGTAGATGCAGAAATGGCCCAAGAGACCCAGGACAGTGATCCAACAGGAAGACATGAGCACGGATAGATAATCTGGTCAGTGTAATTCATATGCACTAGAAATAAGGCCTCCCTTAATATGGCAATAAGTGACACCCATTGGCTGTTTAAATAAAATATGTTCTAGAGCCATACTGGGCTTACCATGGACAAACTAGCATGTTTGTTTGCACCCACACACTGGATCTCACTCAAGGCAGTGTTCTTGACTGAGACTCCTTCTGCTGTAGTTTCAAGATCAACTCCAAAAGGTTCATCTGCATCGTCAACTCCTGTCAAAATAGGACAGTGACAGAATTAAAGGTTAGGAATAAGAAAGCATTTACTGTAGAGGACTAGGAAGAGAAAGAAAATGAGAGAGAGAGAATTCAGCACCTGAAGGTCTATAAGTACCTGGGGGTTGGAGGTGATGTAAAAACCAGGCACTCCTGCTTTCTCAAGTGTGTTCTGTTGGTCAAGGACCTTCTGATCCATCTCAGCTATGATCTTCTCATCCATCATTCGCTGCTCATCTTTCACACGCTGCTCCAAAGCCTAATAAGACATGTGAGAGAAATGGGCCAAGGTCACTATAATCAAAGAATGAGGCTCAGTTTCACATTAAGCAACAGAGTTCAAGTTGGAGTTTGTAAGCAAAAACTCTAAAACTGAATTAATCAAACCTTACACGCATCTTACATAGAACCATATAGATAACATGTAACAGCATTTAATTTTACCTCAGTTTCTGACCGTTGGTTTGTTTTCAGCACAGTCAGATTATGAGATTTGCATGTCTGCAGGGCCACTTTGTGTTTCCGCATCAAATCATGCCGGAGTACTTTAGAGAGAGAGAGAGAAAGAAGCAGCAGTTTTTGAAAAAGGGTAATTAAACCTGCATAAACAAATGCATAAATATATAAATATATACACACCTCTGTGCTCACTGTGTAATTTCTGTCTTTGGTTATACAGATTTTTCTCAGTGAGGTGCTGGATGTCCAGGAGGCCCTGAACAATCTCGTACACAGTTCCATCTATGAGAGCCTGAGCTAGATCACTCAGCGTTGTGTACGACAAGCGCTGCTGAAATGAACTTTAAGAAAGGGATGGAAGGGGTCGTCATTTGTCAAGATAGCTCAAAGCATTGGACCGCAACACAACCGGCACAACCATAACAAATATCAGTGTTTTCCATTAGTATTCATGGAAATTCAGCATTACCATAATCAGCTCACATTCTGAGTTTGTCTACCAGGTTAACCAGCTGTTTAGGTAGCTAGTTAGTTAGCTAACGTTAGTTAGCTGTTGTTAATTACCTTGGCAAGTCTTTGACCAGTGTTTGAAGTTCTGACAGAAGATAATAGTGCCTTTCTTGCTGTTTCGTTGGGTCGGTCTGCTCATCATATAAACCAGAGTACTTCTCCATATCCACTATTACTTACTCACAACGAAACAGAAAACTACTGTCAAGCAAAGACGCGACCAACGACAACGCTGATTAATTTTACTTAGGTTACATAGCTAGTCTAGTCTTGTTTGCACGCTAACTAGCTTGTTTATGTAGCATTGATTATTAGTTCAGTGTATTTACTTGTTATAGTCCTAACAAGGTCGCGTTAACTCTAAGACAAGGAGTGAATACTGCAATACTGTTTTCTTTTCTAAAAGCCTTGTTTACTGCTCCTCAGGCTGCGGAATTAATAGGTCCTAGCACCATCTAGCTTTAGTTGTCTTGGAATGTGCCTGTAATTTTGTCGATTGTATCCAATGTGGTCGGCAAATTTATTATTGCCATAGCCACAAATTAATAAAAGGTCTAACGCTACTTGTAAGCAAAAACTCTAAAACATTTTAACTGTGACGATTGATATTAACATTTATAATATTGATAGTAACAGAATGACATATTTGACAAATAATAATGTTATATAATAAACGACATTGAATATAAACCTGCAGTTTATAAACTTCAATAATCTCTTTTTTACGATAACGTCTGCCTTTGAACACAATACTGTAATCCGCATTTCAAAGTGTTAGTCATTTTACAATTCGGCTGCTTCAGTCACCAGCAGGTGGCGAAAGTCACTAACGTTCCACACAGGTGAGTACTACGACTCTTATTACTGAAGGCTCTGGGTAAAGACCGTTATCTGTCAATAGTCTTAGTGCATTGAAATGTGGCGATCAATTACCACAGAGTATAGATCATCAGTGGAATCACTATGAATACTAGCTAGCTGAAATAGCTTTTCTGTAACTAGACAGCAGGACGAGCGTGTTGGTGTTGTTGGCTACACTGATACCTTGTAGACAACTTATTTGATTTGATTAACTGTAGTGTATTTGACTAACTGTAGAACCATGTAATGTAATACGATTTACACACAAATAGGCTGTAGGTTGGAACTTGGTGATTATAAACGCGAAGCTCAAATACACACTCTAAAAATAATTTTGCGTAGCTGTTGATCATGTGGGTGTCCGACGACAAAGGAAATATGCACAGAATAACTTAGGGCACTGCTGTCTTTATACACAATTGGGAGCGATAATCACCGTTCAGAGGATTACAAAACAATGAAATCACAGATTATGAAATGAATCTGGAATTTTGCTGCAATTGCCGTCTTGAAAATGGCCAAAAACACTTCTCTTTATTTCAGAATTGTAGAAGGACGGAACCTACCGGCAAAAGATGTGTAAGTCTCTCATGCTTATTGTTGATTTTATTTGAGGCTGCTTAAATGAAGTTATTTTATGAACGTAAAAAACAATTGTTCCTGAATTCTGTTTTGGTTTTAAACATCTCAAATCGTTGGAAAACGTTGGAAATATCTGATATGTTGCAAAAACATTTCTCTCACATGTCTTATTAGGCTTAGGCTGTGTTGTCCTAAAGCAAGTGTCTCGATTTTTCTTTTCAAGTTCAGGGACCAGTGATCCCTACTGCATTGTCAAAGTTGACAACGAGGTCGTGGCCAGGTGAGTGTGTGTGTTGGTCTGTGTATGTGTGTGTGAGTGTGTGTGTGTGTGTGTGTGTGTGTGTGTGTGTGAAAGAGACTGTGAGTGATTGTGTATGCACATGTGTGAACTCATTATTTTTGTATTTGCTTATCTTTTTATTTTGGAATATTCAGTAAACCACGTTCTGCCTCACTGAAGTGATAACAGTCATCCAGGTGTATCACGACCCTATTCTCCTGATACACATACCCATTGCTACACGTAATGCACAAGTTTTAAAGGCAATGTATGATCCATGTCTACGTAATTGAACCCCCCAACACCACCACCACTACAGAGAACCTGATCTGTAACTTCCCTTTAAGACACCAGCAAGTTACCATGGAGAACAGCATAAATTATTGCACAGGGCCTCCCTCTCTTTTCAGAAGTATAGTGTGTTTGGAGGGGGGATGTTCTGCTTCCAGATTACATGTTGCAATAGTTACATGAACAGCACACCTGGTATGCTGTGTTATGCATATTGAAAACGCTTTCTATGCTTTTGAAATGGAAATGATCTTTCCTCCTTCCAATGATCATTTTATTGGATGCATTGTTCACCATCGACACCAATTATGACTGCTCTAATTGTTTTCTGCATCCAAACCTATCATAATTCTTTGCAAAAATGTAACCCCTTCTGCATGCCCTAAGCCCATTTGATCCTTCCCCACATGTAGGCACTGAACATCTGTTATATTTGAGGAAGCTGTAAATATTTACAGAATCTATGCAGTCTGTGTCTACAGATTCTGTTCTCTGCTACTCTGATATTCACCTTAAAGAACAGCCACCATTTGGAAGAACTTAAATCCATTTTGGGGAGAAGAATACATACTACACTTGCCAATGGGTTTCCATACTCTCACCTTCTATGTGATGGATGAAGATACAATTGGGTGAGATTGTCTAATATGTACCTTACAACAATATCATGGGCTGCAAGACAACCAAAGAATATGTAATAGTAGGAATGCTAAACAGTACATGGTTGTTTCGTGGCTAGATGAATGATGCGTTCTGCATGAGGTAACAGATGAATGGCAGGCGGGAGAGTAGGACGATGTGGTCTTGTTTGCACTGGTGTTACTTTCATAACAAGGCCCTTCTGCTCATCTGATGAGCTTTCACAGCTTGTTAGCATCTCTGTTTGCAAACGCCACATTCTTTCTAACATGCATGTGCATACACACAGATGGCATGGCATTTTAAGAAATTCATAATCCTGTCTCCTAACCTTAGTCTCCATATGTCTTGCTTAACATCTAATTTTAATGTTGACCACACAGTTTCTGTTGCTTTGTGAACTAACTAGTTCACAAAGGAGGTGGAGGAATAGAATCTGAATAGAAGAATGCTGTCAGTATCATAGAGTGGACTTGTTTTATGGTTGTTTACTGTTTATATAAATAAGATAAAGAAAAAATAGTATATAAAGTGTCGCCCAAATGTTTTGTAACCATTTAATTTTTTTCCTCACCCATTTAGTATCTAAATTTTAATTTAATTATATATATAGCAAACATCATTCACATATTTCATATATAACTCTGCCATGAGAGCAGTATATCAGTTCACCTTTTCTCAATCTTTATAAGTTTATATTCATATTATAACTTGTGTATAGTCCATGTTAAGTATTTGCATGATAAACATATTCTAAACTTTACCCCAGTGTCAAAATAAATAACAGATATTATGGGTGGTAAAGTGTGAATATATGAAAAATAATACTTATTCTGATGTTTTTTTTTTCTCTTTATTTGTGATAGCCATGATGATGTCATTGGAAAAATCTCTTTAAGCAAAGAAGTTATTGCAAATCAGTCTAAAGGTATGTATCACTATGAATCTTTTAGAAAAATCTAAATTTAGTTAGATTTTTCCTGTAAGAGGGAGGGCTAGGCAGGGTCCTCTGACTTGTAATAACATTTTGTAAATGAGGCAGAGCAAGCAGGAATGGATTACAGTATTCCCATGCTCTCACATGTGAATGGATTACAGTATTCCCATGCTCTCACATGTGTCTGTTTGACTGAGCGGAAAAGTGACTTTTAAGGTTATGTTGACGTAACCTTATGTTATGTTGAGATTTGTGTTCTTTCCTTCAGTAAGTTATTTGAGGAAAAGGTTTATTTAAATGCTAGTACTATTTTATAAGGAATTGAAGGATTTAAACTTTAAATAAACCAGTCTATACATCAAACACAACTGCTAAAGACTCATGTGAAAGAAGCTTGACCGCTGGCATAAACTGAAATAAACTAATATGCCAGATCTGTACACATTTCTTGAAGTTACAGTAGAGGCAAAAACTTCCATGTTAAAAATGTTCCTCAGTAATTTGGCAAAAAGCAAAACTTGGGTGCTGGCAGCTTACACATATTTATTAATTGAAGTTGAGGGGAGCCAGACCAATCTGTTGCATGCACCCCACTAGCTGAATGCACTGCTATGGTGATTGCACTTGGCCAGGCAATATGGCTGCATAGAAATTGAGGCCAGGTCATCTACGAACCCATGCAGAGCATTTTATTAATGGTTTCTGCCTAGAGCAGAGCCTTCAAAGGAGAGAGAGTACTTGGGATTAGGAAGATGAGAAACAATGCATGGGGTTTTCATTTTGTTTTTAAGAAGAAAACATAAGTATTTTCATTAACAAAAAAGTTCAGCTATATGTGCTTTACTCACAATAAAAGCACCAATTGGCTACTACAGCTTACCAGATGTTAATGAAAGCCTTCTGAATTAATGTGCTCTAGCGTGCTGCTCTAATGTGTTTAAATCAACATTTCCACAAACCTGCCTATGAGTGGTCCATGGCCACAACAAGATCTTGTGAGATGAAAGATTCCATGAGCATTTCAATTATGAAAAACAGGGATCTCAAAAAGTTTATCATGAAAAAAAGTACTCTTTCTAGCTGTTCATTCTGGGAGATTTAGGGACCATTTGCATATACAACATATCTTTTTGTAATCTTTCAGCTTCTTACTGGATCCACTGTGTTACATCAGCTGTGATATATCAACAGATCAAAGCACTATGGAAATAAAGATTAATTAAATGCAGAGAGTTGGGTGCCTTGGTTTTACAGGCAGCGCCTGAAATAGTGGCCATTTCTAATGTCATTTTGCAAAGAAAGAAAGTCTCCATTTGAGGGGGATCATGAGTCATTCTGGGTGCAAATTATGTATCAGTGACATCACACCAGCCTTCACCAGAGACCTTCAGATCTTCCCAGCATGCAGTTGGCTCACATTAATCACTGCAGCCTGATAGCACTTACTCACCCTCCCCCACAGTGCCATGGGAAGCTCATAGCTGCTCCACACTCTCACTCACTTTTGTGGGTTTGGCCAGAAATTTCTTTGATGAGTGTTTCTAGGGACCACTGTGTGTTTTTTTCCCACTGTGTGTTTCTTTCAGTATTTGTAAGCCAAACAATAATATCACAACAATGAACGTTTTGACATTTTGAGGGTTTTTTCTGGTCTGCAAAGATTAAAAAATATCAATTTCAAAAGATTCAAAAGATGCCTTACTGGTTACAAACATTAAGATTAGCATTATGTTTAAGCTTAGCAATTTTTAACCATAGAAATTCCTAGTTACATAGAAAGTGATGGGGAGTTTTATGACATGGGTTGTTTATGCAGGTATAGATAACTGGTTGAATCTGACACATGTGGATCCCGATGAGGAGGTTCAGGGAGAGATCCATGTGGCCCTGGAATTACAAAGAGATGCCCAGACAACCTGCCTGCGTTGCCATGTTATAGAAGCCCGGTAAGAGACTCTGACAGAGGGTTTTTAAGTGAAGTGATATGGGGGTCATATACTGACATATAAAGTGATGTGGCTATACCTATTATGCTTAATTTATTTTCCTAGACTGCAGATCCTGAACATTGAAGAAGTGCATAATCAAGGGTTTGTGTAGTTTATTGGGGGTGACTATTGTTACATTTAGCAAAATAAAAAAAAAAGTCTTGCATGGCAATTATGTGGCAGGACATAATATAGTATCATAAAAGCTCTGAGAAAATTCTGCATGATAGATGTGGTATTAGTTAAGTTTTGTTATGTTTTGTATATTTCATGTAGGGACTTGGCCCCTCGTGATATTACCGGCACATCAGATCCCTTCACCAAAATTCTCTACAACAATCTGAGTGCTGAGACATCTGTGAGTAAAGCATATGTTGAATTATTGGGCAGCCACTTTAAAAGCATTTATATGCATTGAACTCTCTCTCATTATCTGAAACACTTAATCCAAATTCAGGGTCTGCGTTAAACTAAATAACTTAAATTTTGAATTAAGTTAATGTTACTATATAATAGTGGGCATTATTCTGTCAAGAGGATGCTGTGCTCTTTAAGTTTGTATATAGTTGTAACACGGAGCGAAAGGAAGGTGGATGTATACACTGAGAAGAGCGAGATTTATTAGAAGCAAATCCAAAGTCAGAATCCAGTCAGATACATAATGAACAGTATGAACATGAACAAAAATAAACAGGCTTCAAGGATGCGTGCGAAAGACACATGAAAAACACAGAGCAGGAGAAGGTATAGGGCAAGAACCAAAAACAAAACAAGTAGCAGGAACAGGATAAGAAACCAACACAGAGGAAGAGACAAAATAGAAGAGGAAACAAGAACCAGAGCAACAGAGAAACCAAGGGCAGGCCGATGAACAGGAACAGAACAAGAAACTGAAACAGGACAGGAACCATGCATAGACCAGGCATAGTGGGAACAGGAACCATAGCCAGATGACAAAGGGGAACAGGACCAGGATGGTGGGCCAGAGCAGGAATGGACCAAGGAGAAGGAACAGGACAATGAACCAAAGAAACCAAGGCATGATGAGGAGCAGATTCAGGAACACAAGGACCAACAGAAGTGACAGATGAAACAGAAGCAGACAAAGGAACAGACACTGAACCAGGAACCAAAGCTGACACAGAGGGGACAGAAACAAGGGACACAGGAGCACAAACAGACGAATCAGAGCAAGACAGGCTTGGGCAACAACCAGAACAGACCCAAGACCAGAACCAACTGAGGAAACACAAATAGGATGAGGACAAGGAGGCACAGCACAAAACAACGCAGAATGAGGGACAACCAGCAATGATACAGGATCACAGGAAAACAAGCATAACAAAGAACAAGCAAAAGACACAGGTATAGAGCCAACATGGGTCACTGGTCCAAAAACAGACACAGGAACCAAGACAGAAACAACATTGGGCAACAATACCATCCCAGAAACGGCAAAACAAAGGAGAAGAAACAGGAGCAGACACAGTGGCAAAACCAGGAGATGCAGGACAATGGTAGGCAGATGAGGGAAATACAGAAGACCCTAAAATGGCCTGGAACAACACAGCCAGTGGAACACCTGGAGGTGAAACACAAGACATAAACAAGAACATAAACAAACTTGCACATGGTAACATGCTACCACACAATGGAGGTTACTGGTAGAGGGACACCATTATATATATATTGTTGTTGAAATTCTGTAAAACCCTTAAAATGGTGAGCACAAAAAGAGTCAGAAGCAGTTGGGTAAATGGTATAAAGAGTAAAATGAATTTATTA
>JAOYMR010000021.1:698981-712586 GCA_025802075.1 Tenebrosternarchus preto
TATCAGTTATCAAAAGCTAAACTAAATAAGTAGGTTTTTAACCTAGACTTAAAGATTGAGACTGTGTCAGAGTCCCGGAAGTTTTCAGTAAGCTTGACTTGTTCTTTGCCTACTAACAATTACAAATTGACCCCAAGCCAGAATATCTGACAAACACCCACAAGTTTCTCTTTGGATACCACCATATGGCTTATGCTGTTTCCACAGCTCCTTAAGATCATTAACAGAGTTAAGATAATTTCTGGGATTGCTTAATTACTATGGAAAGTTTGTGGCAATTATGTCCACATTATTGCATTGTCTACAATTGCTGCTACAAGCTGACACACCATGGAAATGGTCCCAGCAGTGTAAAGATGCATTTGAGGCATGCAAACAGCATCTTCTAATCAGTAAGTGTTAAACACACTATGATCCAGAGAAGCCTGGATCGCTTGCATGTGATGTCAGCCCATATGATGTTAGGGCTTTCACATGAAGGTTTCTTTCATCAAGCGAGCAAAATTATGCTCAAATTGAAAAGAAGCATTGAGCATAATTTTCTGTGTCAAAAAATTCCACAAATACCTGCATGGGAGGAAATTTGCACTTCTCTCAGATCACAAGTTTCTTTTGGCCATACTTGGCCTCAAATCTAAAGTTCCAACTCTTGCAGCTCTCCACATGCAATGCTGGTCATTAATCCTTTTGGCATATGACTATGGCATCCAATACAGATGTGTTGTCACATCTCCCATATCAATATTACACAAAGGACAGCACTGAGGGAAAGGAAAGTGTTCTGTCTTTCTCATGTTGACAGAGACTTGGCAGAAGAGACTAGATATGGCCCAATTCTCTCCAAGGTCCTTGACCTGATATTTTCAGGATGGCCAAAGTTTGTGCCAAATCCAGAACTACAACCAATACACGAGAAAGGACCAATTGAACGGACCGGGGTCATAGGTCATTATACCTCAAGCGTTCAGGCAACAGATACTGTCAGATGTGCACGAAGCACATCCTGGAATAACATGGATGAAGGCATTTGCCCAGAGTTTCCTGTGGTGTGTGAGACCACACTAAACAGACCTGCAGCACCTCTCCATCCATGGCAACAATATCGTGGGAAAGGATACATGTCAACTTTGCTGAAATCAATAAGCAGCACGACCTGGTGGTAGTAGACATCTATTTGAAGTGTCTGGAAGTTCTGCCCACACAGCTGACAACAAAAGAAAATATAAAACCTGTTTAGAAACCATGCCGCTTCTCCCCACCCTAGCCCTGGACACTGCCAACAATTTCTTGTTTTTGCAGGGGTGGCTGATGGCTTGGTCAACCTTGGTTTGGGTGTTCCACCTCCAGCCTATTAGAACCTTGGCCTTCAAGAATGAGCCTAGACTTTTCCTGCTTGAAGCCCAAACTGATGGATTGAAGTGGCAGCTGGAGGGTGTTCTTTCCAAAAAGGCCTGTTTCAGAGAGGCACTGTGGCAGCCCCAACCACTTTTGGTTGAATGATTTGGCTTTTCCATTCATCTTACTTGCAGTGGATGAGAGGATCTCACTCATTTTCAGTGGCCATATCACCCTCCTGTAGAGTGTGAATTGGGAGCACCAGACCTGTATTTCCCTGGGAGTTGGCTTTGATCAATTCTTTGATCTCAACAATAATGAAGTCTGCCATGTTCTAACGCCACCTTACCATCCTGCATCCAGCAATGCAGCAGGGCAAGCTGTACAGACATTCAAGAAAGCCTGGACACAACTTGAAGCACAGTCAATGTCAGGCATCAGCTACAGCAGAAGAAGACCCAGATAACGAGCGGACAAGGCCTCTCTGGATGTTTGCTCTGGGGGAGGGAGTGTTAGTTTGAGATTTCAGACATCTGGATTGCAGGGACAATTCTATGATGCAGAAGACCTCTAACTTATGATGTGCATCGCCAAGTCAAGTGCAAATATTACACACATTTCTGTGGTTCATCTAACTAAATCTATAGTGAATCTTAGGTATTTGTGCTTTGAGTCAAGAAGCAATATAATATATGGAATCTTGTGAGTGTTGTCAAGATACCCAGATGTTACACACGGTGAGCTTAACCTGTGATACTACGGATGTCTATCACTGTGTTTCTCTAAGATACCTTGAGAAAATAATTGCTGTGGCCCAGTATACTTTTCCATGATGCTCCAGCTGTCTGTCATAAGTCAATTCATGGGTCTGTGCATAAGAGAATTTGGTGGAAGCTTGGTCAGACAGGTATCACCCATCCTTGCTCAAGTATCATGAATAGAATTGCCTATTAATATGTGGTCAAAGTCAGAATTTTTACTTCAGTTACTACAGTTACTATAGTTTTTTACTTGACGTGATGTTTTTTGTTTGTTTGTTTGTGGGTTTTTTTGTTTGTTTTGATAGGGAACCGTAAATTCTGGCTCAAGAAATTTTAATCTAGCCATTAAATTGCAAAACCCTCTTCCTTCAAATAAGCTTCGATAAAGCAAGTTTTTACAAAAAGTTTTGTGATGAGCACAGTGGTATTGTTGGGTAACGACACTAAATATTCACTTTTCAACTGTCACTTTAAAATGTGCAAGTGTAATTGTCACTTACTCTTGATATGCCAGCTTTACATGGCAAATTTTAAACAGTACCTAATTTTCATTTTTATTTCACCGTCTCTCCATGTTTTGGGGTTTTATTCGTTTTTAAACAGACCAGAGCCTCTGACTAAAGCAGTGACAACATTTAACTTTCATGATAATTTGAATATTCAGATATTCTGACTCATCCCTAGTCAGAACATATGGGCATAGACAATTCAAATATTGATTATATATATGTGTAACAACCTACATGCAATAAGAATTGTTTAAGCCTAAACCTAACATTAACCTTAAACTCAGTAATCAGAGGAAATATAATACAAAGGAGATCACGTCATTGTTAAAGCCCACTGAATTTTTGACACCACCAAGATGGCAGACATTGGAGCAGCCATTTTGGGTGTGTTTGTGCAGTACATGAAAATTGGAGTGAGAGCATGGTAGAGACTGTAGCCTGGATAGTATCTCTGCCCAAACTCAGTTTTTTTGTTTGTTTGTTTGTTTGTTTGCTTGCATGTAGCCAGGAGTTAATGCCGGAAGCAAGCACAACAAAGCAAAACTTATACATGTATACTCTTATACATTTGCTATCTAGTGGTCTGTGATCATCTATAATCAACTGTGTTCTGAAATGAAACTTGTCATTGATTCATCACAAAAATATCCTAGAAACTTGGCAAGCAAAATGACATGTTAGCAGGCTAGCTAGCTAAATAACCTAATATGAAGCATCTTAACCCCAGCTTCCATATTCAGTCATTTAATAGATATTTAATAATCACATATTGTTTATCTTTTAGCTCATTACATGATATTCACATAATTTAATGTTATTGAACATTATTTTATCACTCAACCCGAATTAAAGTTTCATGCTTGGTGGTTCAGCGACATTTTGACAACTATCTAGCAATGCTTAGCTACCTTAGCAAACTGAATTGAACTTAAACAAGACATCGCTTTACTACAAAATGTGAAATCAAACAGTCAACAAGAACACAGAGAGATATTAATGTGAGGGGATATAGAATTGACAGAATGTAATTGAAAAAAATAGTTATTATTTTATGTGTAATTTGAAAGGAAAGTTTGTTGCCTGAGCCACTAACTTGGGAATGGGCAGTGCATTAGAGGACATCAAACATATAGTGACGTCACTTTTCACCTGCAGTCCACCTGTATATACAATCTATTGTATGAAAAAACACACATAAACGCATCCATGTTTGTACAAAATAAACAAAGGTATTACATCTGCACTATAACCAAACTTCCCATAGTGCTGAATTGGAATTTTACAATGGTGCACTAATACTGTTCCTGTCCTTCTGGATTTTTCTCTCTCTCTCCCTCACTCTCTCTTTCTCAGGCATTGCAGAGTGTAGGAAATCTTGGATTGCAGCTAGGTCATGGGAAAGAACAGTGGATGGCTCCTCTGCATCCCATCATCCTTTGCAGCGTAGCATCCATTAAAGATTTTTTGGATAAGCTGATTGACGTAGACAATGACGCTGGTGAGTCACCATGACAACAGTCAACAAACAGAGGACTATGACAGCTTATAACCAGGACTTGGAGTGAGGTGGTGCAGTCACATGTGTACTTAATCATGAACCCTTTAACAGTGTTGTTTCAAGTGTTACAAATAAGCTTCGTTAGTGTCACTACCTCAGTAATGAAATAACTTGGTTCTGTTCAGTTATATCAGTTAGTTATTTCTCAGGTCTGTTTGAGTAACTATATGTGCTCATGTACAGTATCAGTAGTTATTTCTCAGGTCTGTTTGAGTAACTATGTGCTCATGTACAGTATCAGTAGTTATTTCTCAGGTCTGTTTGAGTAACTATGTGCTCATGTACAGTATCAGTAGTTATTTCTCAGGTCTGTTTGAGTAACTGTATGTGCTCATGTACAGTATCAGTTAGTTATTTCTCAGGTCTGTTTGAGTAACTGTATGTGCTCATGTACAGTATCAGTTATTTCTCAGGTCTGTTTGAGTAACTATATGTGCTCATGTACAGTATCAGTAGTTATTTCTCAGGTCTGTTTGAGTAACTATATGTGCTCATTTCTACATATCAAACAAATTAACATATGATATAAAGTTAATAAATTATATAAAGAATATGCCATACCTCAAAATAATCATATGTTATTATGCTGTGATGGTCAGTCTTTTTTTTTATCTTGGATTTTAGATTTGAAGTAGTCATCCTTTAGAAGTAGTCATCCATTACTTTGATGACAGCTTTGCACACTCTTGGTGTTCTGTTAACAGCTTCATGTGGCAGCCACCAATGATGCTTTTCCATCAGTCTTGAAGAAAATCTAACATATACAGAACACTTGTAGGGTGAGGGACTGGTTCTGAAAACTGTTTGCAGAGGGTGCATCTAAAATTGTGTGTGTTTTGAAAACCAATTCATATATAGGCAAACACCTTTCCCAATTTATATTTGTGTTAGAAAAAAATTAAGTATAATCCATTAGATTATATTGTGTCAGGTGTGTACAAACTTTTGACTGGTACTGTATGTGACTGTGCATCCCAATATCCATGAAAGCATAATCTATGTAGGGGCCTTGTCTGCCTCATCACTGTCCAACATGCTATTTCAAATACCGTACATCTTAAATATTTAATGATTATTGAGACTGTTACAACAGTGCACTAAGGTAATGTACTTACTGTATGTAAGTATGTATCTATGATGGTTTTACAGCATAACAATAATGAATTAGATAAGACTAAAATTGCATATCTATGTTTTATTCTGTAAGCAGCATGGTAAAGTAGTAAAGTACAAGGTGCAGGTGTAGTAGTCCACTGTGCAGTGTAGTGCATTACCAGAACCCCACCTAGTGTCTGTTTCTCAGCAGTGCAAACAAAAATTTGGCGCCCAACTTGTGATGCTAGTTCATCTCCTTGCTTCAGCTAATGAGAACAAAAATATCCCTGCAAATGTATGATACTTAATAAAAGCAAGTATTTTAATGTTGCTTGTTTACGCTTCTCTCCCTGTTACTACAGTGTGTGAGGTTCCACAGCGTTCAGTGTACTTACCCTCTGTGACAGTAAAGGAGGGCTTCCTGCAGAAACACAAAGCCGAAGGACCTCAGCTGCTCAAGCGTTTTGCCTTTAAGAAACGCTACTTTTGGCTCAGCTCAGAGACTTTGTCCTATGCCAAAACCCCTGACTGGCAGGTAGGACACACAGATATACATACATCTGCACACACACCCCCGAGCACATCGGTAGATATGACATCCGTAAGGTCAAGGGTTCCAGTCCCATCACAAATGATGATCTGGGGGGGAGATGAATCATTTAAGAAAATGTTATACAGGATGTCACTCTGCTCTCTATCAAACTGCTGCTCTGCCCCAGTCCCATCTCTAATCATAATTATGATTCAGGCTTGACATGTATTTGGTTATGAATGAGAACGCTATTAGTGGAGAGATGATTAGCATTTTGCCGCTTTTGATGTTGAAAGACGGAGAAAGCGAGAACAACGGAAAGAATAGGGAAATGTGGAAGGCGCTTCACAGATCAGTAGCTGGAGGGAGAGCAGAGTGAGCATGCTCACAAGGAGAGCAGAGAGGAAGCATGTGGAGCAGAAAGAGACTGAGGGGAGCAGGACTCAAGGGCTACTGAAAGAGACTGAGGGAGCAGGACTCGGGCGGACTGAAAGAGACTATGGGGAGCAGGACTCGAGGGCTACTGAAAGAGACTGAGGGGAGCAGGACTCGGGGGTACTGAAAGAGACTGAGGGAGCAGGACTCGAGGGTACTGAAAGAGACTGAGGGAGCAGGACTCGGGGGTACTGAAAGAGACTGAGGGAGCAGGACTCGAGGGTACTGAAAGAGACTGAGGGGAGCAGGACTCGAGGGCTACTGAAAGAGACTGAGGGAGCAGGACTCGAGGGTACTGAAAGAGACTATGAGGAGCAGGACTCGAGGGTACTGAAAGAGACTGAGGGGAGCAGGCTACTGAAAGGATCTGTGAGCTGTCACCTTCCTTTGTGTGAGCCTGAATAAAAGCCTGCTTAATATAGCATCCAGTCTGCCTAGAGACAATGCGCTCTCACTCAATTTCTTTCTCTTTTACTCTGTCTTGCTCTCTCTTTCTCTGTTTCCCTCTATGTCTCTCTTTGACCCTAATAGGCTGATTTACACCTTAAAGCCCAGTCTTTTAGTTACATCTCTTGTACAGCCTGAAAGCTTTAACTCATTGTGTTGTTTAGGAAGGTGTGTGTGTGTGTATGCATGTACATATATGGGTAGGTGTGTGTGTATGCATGTACATATATGGGTAGGTGTGTGTGTGTGTGTATGCATGTACATATGTGGGTAGGTGTGGGTGTATATGCATACACACATTTGCAGGCAGCAGTGGTGTGCTGGGAGACGTCTCAGATGCACTTAAATGTGCTTAAAGAGGCCCTTGACATAAGCTCATGCATCACTGACAGTATATCTGTATACTGTAAACACGTGTAAATCTGTTGTAAAAGGTGCTATATAAATAAAACTGATTTGATTTATGTTCTGTTATACAGTATTATTTTTCCCTATCCATTTATTCTGTAACATTGTGCATATATGTGTGTGTGTGTGTGTGCATGCGTGTGTGTACGCGTGTGTGTGTGTGTGTGTGTAGACACGCTCCTCCATTGCGATTCAGAGTGTGTGTGCAGTGGAGAGAGTAGATGAAAATGCCTTTCAGGTTCAGAATGTCATGCAGGTTGTAACCCAAGATCCAGATGGCCAACTACACACCATGTACCTGCAGTGCAAGGTACAAAAGCGAAATATGCTGCCTCATACACACATACCCACTCAAAGAACCACTGGATGGTATCCACTCCTGTGCAGTGATTACCACCTACAGGCTCCATCACTGGCACAAGCCCATGCCTGCCTAGAGCTTCTGAAATGTTACGCTGTTGTTTGCATCCTCGCCACAGAACGTTAATGAGTTGAACCAGTGGCTGTCGGCCATCAGGAAAGCCAGCATCTACAATGAACACATGCTCCCCTCTTATCACCCCGGGGCCCACCATGGAAACAAGTGGACATGCTGCCTACAGCCAGACCGCACAGGTGTGTGTGTGTGTGTGTGTGTGTGTGTAAGCATATCTGCTATACCTCAAGGATCAACGTTCAGTTTTCTGTAGATAATAGGTGGTTTTTCTTAATAATTGAATTTCTTTGCATCTCTCTCCTTCTCTCTTTGTGTCTCTCTCTCTCTCTCTCTCTCTCTCCCTTTCTATGTGTCAGTACTTGGCTGTAGTCGTACTCATTCAGCAGTGACTCTTGGGGATTGGAGTGATCCTTTAGACCCAGATGCTGAAGCTCAGATCATATATAAAGAGTTTCTGCAAGGCAAAGACAAACTCAGGTGTGTTTATGGTGATGTTTGTGGTTTGTTTGCATGTGTGTTTGTGTGCACTTTTTTAAACCTCAAAATTTGAGATCTACTGCTGCAATGCTGGAATTTGCCACAAGATGTCTCTATTGAAGCTGAGTTTCATACCTGGCTGGGTTTCATAAACAGATATGTATATGACTTATTATATGTACGGTTATATGATAAAAGATTTAAAGCAGGACTACAAAGTTAAGGTTCATTCTGTTAATTTAGAACAGTTTTAGTGACCTCAAAACTACACAAAGTACTTAGTGCAAGGACAAACAGCTATTACTAGCGTCTTTTATGATGGAACCGTAGTGATCCTATTATGCTGGATCATGAGTGAATAAGATGCTCTGAGATGAACATCCATAAAATAATCAAATACAGAATAAACCAGTTAATGTGTAAACCAAAGCCTGAAGCACATGATGCTCTAGCCATTTTCAATCAGCAATTGAAGGAATTAGCAAGTAGCTTATCACTAGTGGAACTGAGTCTGTCAGGTAAAACAAAAATGTTCAGGGCATGAGGTCCTCAGGACTAGAACTGGCCAAAAAAACTCTGAAATCCATAAACTGTGGTCAAATCCATAAACTGTTGTCTGCCTTTTAAATTGTAAGTTGATTTGGACAATGTGTTTGGGCAAATCCATTACTTCTACTGCTCTGAATCTGTCCTGAGACATCAGCTCTACTGTTCTGGCTTTGTTTGAGAAACAGGAAGCAGTACCTCGAGAGACAGGAAACACAAGCTCCTGAGCAGGATGACACTGCAGTGGAGCCAAGCAGGCCATCAGGTGAAAATATAGAACAACAAAGTCAAAACAGATCCAGTCCTCACACACACTCACAAAAAATAATACTGTAGATACTGTAGATTTCATTGTCTTGCTCACACTCTCTCTCTCAGATAGAGTGGACGTGTCCATGCAGGAGCATAGTGAACATTTTTGTGCTGTAGTGTCTCGGCTGTTGGATGTGGTATTGAATTTGGAATGCGCCCACACCTCCTTCCAGCAAAAGGAGACAGAAGAGGCGAGTAGTAGCCTCATCGTGCCTCAGTAAAATGCACTACACCCTAAAAAATGTTCCATACATTCCATACATGCAGCACAGCCTGTCATGATTTCCACAACTTGAACTTTTTAATATTGTGTCCTTGATCCTAAACTTGACAGCCTGTAACATATTGACTTATGTCCCTTATGACCCTTTGCTACCCCAGCGCATTACCCACATCATGCAGCCCTCCCAGGTAAAATCTGAATATTGCTTTCCTACTGTAAAATGACAAATTATGCAATCTTTAGTAAGTTGATTGAATAGTGTTTTATGTATATTGTGAGCCTTTTTAATCATACAGAAGTTATTCATGAAATATTGCTTGACCTTCTTGAACGTATTTGTATTTTGCATAGGTTATGTGCTGATTTTACAGCCAGCAGCCAACTGTAGCTTTTGAAATAATGAATATCTGTGTATGATACAGTTCACATAGAATGATGCTTAATGACCCACTCAAACACATATATATGCATGCACACGTGCATACACACCACACACACACACACACACACACACACACACACACACATACATGTACATGTACATACACACACAGATACACATACACACCACACACACACACACACACATACATGTACATACACACACACACACACAGAAGAGCCATGACTGCATCAGGGTTGCCACTTTGTATACAAACAGGATGAAATTTCCATGGCTGATTAAGGCCTTTATAGTCCCCTTTCTCTGTCAAGTTGAACATAATATTGTGCTCTTCTTCCAAGTAGTACTTTTTAAAATGAATAGTTTGTTCTTAATATTATTGATATTTTTGTATTGTTTAATTTTGAAATGTGTAAGAATACTTAAGGTAGAACATTTTAATCATTGTGTAAAATATACTGCCTTTGTGAAAGTTTGTGGGATGCACATCCAGCCAGTGTGCTATATTAGCCATCGTCATGGGCGTATCCAGGCTGTGTTGTATCCACTTTGCAGGTTAAAATGTCCATCAGAATAGCTGCTGTAGAAAAGCTTTTTGATGGAACACAAGTAACTGAGCCAGACCAGCACGCCTGTGGTCTGTATATGGTCAACTGTTGGATTTTTGAACAGTGAGTTTTTATTAATTTTGTATTGGATTTCTTTCATTTAGTATCTAGTTGTAAATTAATTTAACTGAAAACTCTATTAAAGCATTAGTATAATTCCAGTTTATCTGTATTTGAGCATTATCGTAACCTTTACCTGAATGACTTACAATTTTGAAAAGTGCCAGTGGTGATTCTTGGATTGTCTACTTGAATGAGAGAAAAATAATATGATGGTTGTTGCATGCCAGACTAGTGTTTTTTGTTTGGTTGGTTGGTTGGTTTTTTGAAGTCATATTGCTATTTATTTATATTTGTTGGTTTAATACAATTTTGGTTTTGACAAAAGCTCTGTGTTCTGTGATCCTTTTTAAGTGATAATCAGTTTGTAGCAGACACTGAGGAAACATCGATTCTTTGTGTCTCGTACACACAATCATACGGTCATGCATTCATGTACAAAGGATCACTCCTAATAATCCACTGAAATAGAGATGGGCAGTCTTGTTATATTCGTATGTATTCAGAAAGATAATGGAGAGCACTTTTTATCATTTCCTCTATCTTATCAAAAATAGCATCCCATCTTAAATAAACACATTTATACATGACTGGCAAATATGACTCATTCTCAGAACGAGATTAAAAAAAAAGTATTAACATCAAAAAGAGTCATTCATTATGGCATTCTGGATTCTGCCATGTTCTGGATTGCTATGATAGCACCTATGATTTATTTTTTCCTTATTTTATGAATATTTGAGTAAACTAGGAAAAAGGAATCTCCCCAGTGGCAGCATCTCATGTCAACACATACACACACACACACACACACAAATATAAACCCCACACATCATTGTGGTAACAAGACACATGTTTTTTCAGTGCCATACAAAGATTATAATAGATGTCAATGTTGTCAATAATGCAGAGCCAGTGATCTATCTTGGATTACATTCAGAGATGCATTATTGCCAGCTATTTGGGTTACATGGTGATGCTCTGAAAGTATGTCCTCTGTGCTAGTTATTCCTAGCCTCAGCACTGGCTTGTTAATAGTGCATCATGCTTTTTCAGGGCACTGCTTGTAGATTTTAATTACTAGTTTTACTACTAAACATTAGCGCTCTACCTTTAGTGTCAGTAGGGCAATATAAGAAAACCATATTGCAGTAATTATATATTTTTTATATTAAACTCTACCTGGTGCCTATTTATAATTTATATTTTTAATAATTTGAATTAACGTACTTATTACTGGCAAAAACTATTACCGAACTTTTAAAATTTGTTATATAATTGATTGCAATTGTGATTAATAAATTATTATTAAACACTCAAATAATTAGTAAGTATTTTTAGAACCTCTTATTATTAAACTTAGAAAATGGTCACATTTTCTCATGGATAAGCACAATGCCCCCATAATGTAATATTGTTCTAGGGTACAGGGTAGCTGCTACTATCATGCATGATATTCATCAAATAATTAAATCCAGCATCATTAAGCTTGCAATAGTCTCAAATTTCTCTCATTATTTAGTGTATATTAGAGGTCCAGTAATTAAGTCTGAAGCAAATGAACAAAAGAAAAGAGGACTCTTATCTCCCTTTGGTGAAGAAGAGGCATTTATTTCACAAGAAACACACAAACATGCAACAAGATCATAACAGTTTTTTAAAGAGCCCTTTTTGTTTTGTCAAACAATATTACTAAATGACAGCCTGATATCAGTAATAGATACATGTTGTAATGCACATCTTAAGACATCTTTCTCTTGCCCTCATGACATTAAAGATACGGAGAAGCTCCATGCGTCTTTGACATCATAACACAGAGAAAATGGGCACTTTAATAAATGATTAAATTAGCATGGATCCATCATATGAGAAGCACACAGGAAGTCAGATAAAGAAAAGGAAGGAAAAAAGAATGAAAGAGGCAAAACAGATGGAGAACGTCTCCCACACTATTCTTAAGGAAGGGTCCTAGTTGTACACAGTTTCTGCCGCAAACAAAGTCCACAGTCAAGCAAACAAATATAAATGTATGCTTTTTTATTGTATTATTTGTTTAAAAGTTGCTGAAAATCAGTGTTCTCTACTAACCAAAATAAATTTGTATTACTTTCAGTAACTTAAGGTTTCGGCCTTTCGGCATTCCACAGCCAAAAGTCTACCTATATTACTTAGCCATGTTCATATCACTTACTCCCCTATTAAACCCAGACTGCTGCTGAGATTCAAGGACAAACTCCCTCCATATCAATAAAATAATTAGCTTTGGATGACATGTGAGAGATGGCATCCTGGCTTGACTCAGCGAAAACCTGGCCAGCTGTCAGTAGGTACTGAAGGGCCGTATGGTCTGTGCACACCTGACTGATCACACGGATCTCTGCTATTGGTTCCTCCCCCATGGGGAGCGGACTGAACCTTATTCCTCTATAAAACCTAGCCAAGTGCCATGAAAACAGGTTCACATTAACATATACTTGCATGTATACTCCAACACTGAGTTTTGTGTTTGAATGCTTCAGTCTTTCAGAGACATCTCCAGTGCATGTTAGAGCACATCATCAAAACCATGCAACAAACAGGTCTATGGGTTCATAATATTAATGTAAATGACATAATCTACCAACTAAATTGCAATATGCATCAATCCAAAGCCTAAAAGCTAAGAGTCAAGTATAAGTGGATGAAGAACAATGGTTAATTAGGTTTAAAGAAGACTAAGTAGAGCCCATTGAAAACCTGATAGCAAGCTAGGCTTCAATTAAACATAGCAAATACATGTCTAAACTTAAACCATAAAATATATGGTTTATCTATCAAATTCAATCTTCCATTTAAAGAATTGCATAAAAGTCCATGTCTTTCTAATATTTAAAATCTTAGGATACCATAACTCAGTCTTTTCTATTTTCTCAGCTCAAACTTTAAACAGTCATGTTGCATTATACAGATCCCTCTTAAAACTCCAAAACTTTCAAAAACCATTTATGAAAACATTAAACATCATGCAATATGATGTCCTAAATGCAATGTTATGGAATTTTATACTGTCAATCAACCCATAACTTTCTGAGGGATAAATGCAAAAATGAAAATGATATGTTACAATAGCTTTAGCCCATATATGCTTTGAATGCTATTAGTCTGATTAGCTTTTTTGTTATGACACTTGATTCATATTGCTATAGATCTGGGCTGCTCGTATGAAATGCTTGGATGAACTACAAGCAAACGATTTCATTTGCAATCCACACATATGTATTCAGCACTCTCCAAAGGGATATGGCGGCTGCAATAGAGAGTTTTATCCAATTTAAATATAAATCTAAACTGACAAATTGTGAAAAGCTCTTAGACAGCAATGGTAGCATGAAGGGTGTCTTGAAAAATAGTTTGTACATAACAAAGGAGTTTAAGACTGTGTAACAGTGTCTTACACTTCTGTGTTCTCTGTCTCACTATT
>JAOYMR010000021.1:722872-735569 GCA_025802075.1 Tenebrosternarchus preto
TATGACTATATGACTATATGACTATATGACTTAGTCCATATGACTCACAGTCACTCTGAAAAACATGTCAGTTGCTGTAGAGATGTAAAAGTAGTGTGATGTTTTATTTTATCTGGCAAAAAGGGTGACAGTTTTCCCTTGGCTTTTATTTTCCACAATATAAACTTAGAGTGACAACCAGTAAACAAAGTTAAAAATAAAACTTCATAGTGGAATGTTTTATCACCTAATTTTGTCACTTTGCAACTAATAGCGCCAGAAAAAGCTATTTTTATTGCTCTTACAATAATATTTCACTTAGAACTGAATTAGATGGCAAAACAAGAATAGTCTGCATGAGAAATTTGCATTTGATGTGTTTTATGGCATTATCTAATCACAAGCTTGGGCTCAGTAGTCCATAGGACATAACAAAACAAAGATCACCCGTTAGCACATTCACAGCCATCCAGTCACTGATTTTAAGTTAGAAACTGCCCTGTGATGAGAACATCTTACGCTTTGTTTCCATATGAACTGATGAATGCAACATTACTGAGTGGTAGTGTTATCTATGAACAAAAAACACCTAGCTGGCTTAGTTTTTCAAATAAAAGCTGTAATAAAATACCCATACAAAAAGGTAGACTACCCAACCTCCTAGAGTTGACTTTAACATCATGACAACTTTTTGTCAGTTTACATACAAGCAGGAAACATTATGCTTCTTATCACTTCTTATCATAATTTTATGCACATTAGTCGGTACATATTTCCCTCTTGTTTAAATGTCATTCAACGGAAACAAGTACATTCTTGAAGTGACATCAATAGTAATTACATCAAACAAATTAGCTTGAACTTCTCTGAAATTATGTTCTTTTCACTCTGTCATTACTCTCCTTCCTCAAACTCCCAACCGTGGCATTGTTCGGCTTACATTGTCTGTCAAGTGTTGCTCTCAGTTTTCAGCCTTGTAGCAACTCTGCAGGTGATTTCACTGTATTGGACTACAATATAATCCCATCACTGAACACCAGGTGAGCTGCTATGTTAGGGAGATTCCTTCTCCAAGCTTTTTCATCATCATGTGAAAGCCATGACAACACCTGCATTATTACCATGGACTCTCTGAATTCTGCACCACTGTCAGAAACAATCTTATCTGATAGTCTTTGGTTGCTAAAGCTTTTTGCACAAATATTCAATGATGTTAGCTGATGTAGCCATCAATGACTCAGACAGACATTTCACTTTTAAATGCTCCTATATAAATCAATGTGCAATGTTTTCCAGAGCATGTCCAGCCCATAGGTAAAGCAGGGCTACTGCTGGACAGTTCTACATTTCATGACACTTTGAATATGATTTCACTTAAGTTTCAGTGCATTTGTCCAGATTTGGCCACCAGAAATAGCTATGGCTTTCATACAAGCAACGCCTGGATGGCACTGATAGCATTGTTCTAGTTAGTTTTGACATGTCTTTTGTGGAATGACAGCAATGTGCAGCCTATAATGTGTTCTCAGGGTGTATTCTCTTACTCTGGACAATACTGTGATTGTTTGCACAATCAGGGGCAGACACAAGTGCCATTTGTTCTATTGGGAACACTCTACTGCTGGCACTGAACATTGTGGTGGTAATCTGTTTAGACTATCTGGGTTACCATGGTGTTTACCAGGCTTGTACTTTGTAGTTTTGCTCTGCCAACATTAGTGTTGATTGCATGAAACTAATGGGTCTCTCTTTCCTATTTAGTATTCAATATGACAACATGGAACCTGCCCTGTAGATGATGAGGCAAAAGACAGAATGAAATCCTTCTATCACAATGTACTAATAGATCTGACAACTGCATGAGTTTCTTGAATCTTTCTCTTCCCACCAAGGCCATTTTAGTGTCTTTCCTCAGAAGTCTGTGAAGTGGAGCCAGCAAGGTTGACAGGTTTGGTATCAATATATTGTAATCCAAGATATGTCTTGATCTTAGACACACTTGCTGGTGTGGGTGCTTTTTGAATGGTTTTGATCTTGTTTGGCAGGGGGTAAAATCCACTATAGTATCCACTGTAGTATCCACTTCATGTCCCAAAAACTATTTGCACATAACTCTGCATCTCTGCACATAAATGAGCATTTTGTTTGCTTTAGGTGTTAGTCTGCCTCTTCCAGTGTTTTCAGTATTTCATTCAGTGTTTTGAGATGCCCTTGTTCATTCCTACACATCAAGTAAATGTCATGGAGGTCATCAACATACACTGCTAAGTAAGTTAAGTAAGTCTTAACAGTGTATGGATGTTTCTTCAGAAAACAACCAGACTCAATCAAACTCCAAACTGTCAGCTTCATTGTTTTTGCTGCCTCACTTGTGTGCTTTTGCTCATTTGGTGCTCATTTGGTGCTCATTTGGTGCTCATTTGCATGTTTTCTCTGTTACTCATTGTTAGCTCGTGTGACTTCTGGCCTGTTTGGTTTTTAATGTAGGTTTCTCATTTTTGGATAGTGATTAGTTTCATCTGCATAAATTGTCATGCGTTTGGTATTAGTTTATTCTCTAGGTTGGCTGCTTGGCTCGAGAACATGTGCATGTGCACACAGCTGCATCCTACAACACATGTATACTGTATAGACACATTAGGTAAGCCAACCTCTGTATTTTTGGTTTAGCTTAGACTAGAATAGTTAGTTACAGCATAGAGTTCCTGCTGTTGTTCCCACTCCACTGAAATGACCAGGTGTAAATAGTGTCACAGATGTATAATTGTTGCCTTGTATCTATGAACAGTAATGTGAGGCCTTCCTCTCTACACATAAATGTATTCTCAAGTTTCACATATGCTAAGATACATTTTTGTTGTAAAAAGGAGCTTCAGCCTTAAGCCTTGCCAAAATATATTTAAGTGAATAAATGTTGTAGTCCAAACAAATACACTACACTAAGGAGATCCTAGCTCATTTGAATACCAAATATTCAGCTCTTACACATCAAGTCCATAAAGTAAAGCTTATGAATGTGAACTTGATAGAATAATTGCAACACCAGAATCCTTGTATTTGTAATATCTCTTATTTAAACTTTTTTGTTATTATAATGTTGTTAAATGAAGGAACCAACAACTGCAAAAGCACAAAGAGCATAAACAGCGTGAAAGATGAAAATAACTCAGTCAGACTATGTGTAATTCTTTCTCAATATACCACAGGCTGGCAATTTGACAAACTGGGCTGATGTACAGATACCTAGGTACAGATAACTGGGTGTGCACAACATGATCTCTTTGCATGTCTTTACTAAAAAGAAAAATACATTTAAACATACAAAATTAAATTAGCATGTTCAAAAGCACTACTGATTAACACGACATCCTAAAACTAAACATTCTGGCAATGCTGCTACAGATCAACAAATGTAGACAGCATTCAACCAATACAATTTTCACTAGTTCTGTTTAATAAGCCTCTCCTCTTTGAAGTGACATTTTCTATATTAAAATACTGTATGTTCCTTTTTTTTGTAATAAGGCCATTATATGGCATACACTTGCTCGGATTATTAACTTTTAACACAAGCCCAAACGAAACAGGAAGTCATGAGACACAAAAAGAGAATCAGTTGAAAGAAGACTCTGTTTAAACAGAACTAGAAGTGGAGACGTTGATCACCTTCTCTGTTTAAACAGAACTAGAAGTGGACAATTCGAAGAAAAAAATGTAATGAAAGATTGGCAAAAAAATCTCCAACCAGCATCAAAGTATTTTTCTCTATTTCTCTAGTGTTTTCTGTTTCCCTCCCTCTCATTTTAAAGTAACAGTGAATTCAGGCTATGCTGTTCTCGCTTGGCAAAAGAACAAAGGAAATAAATCTTACCATCTCTCATCCTCTCCCTCCATCTCTCTAAATTCTCTTAAACAAGAAACACTTCCTGTTCACACCACACGCACACACACACACACACACACACACACGCACACACAGACGCACACGCACACTCACACTCACACACACAAGCACACACAGACACACACGCACACACACACACGCACACACACACACACAAGCACACACTTGTATTACTGTATGTAATACAGTAAAGATAATAAAGATAATGGGTGTATTACTACAATCTTTGTAGTCATTTTTCCATTTTAATTTTTTTTTAATAAAAGATTTCAAACTGTTTATGTATTCCAGTCATCAAAGAGACATTGTTGAGGCCATCTCCAAAATGTGCCAAATATATACCAAAACATATATACTCACAGGCTGACTAAAAGAGGAAGTGAAAAACAGTTCTAAAGTAGTTTAGTTTTGAGCTCTCTGCAAATAGCTCTTAACTAGAACAGCCACTGGACTCAAAAGACAATGGATGACTCCATCCTCAAAGTACTTTGTCCAATATAGTTAATCTCTAAATTGATCATGTATATAAAGCACTCAAGTTGCTTGAGGAACATGCTGAAAGCCATACTCCACTTTTATAGAGCTTTTAAGCTAAATGTAGTCAGTGCTAAAGTCTCAACCCATAGATGTGTTTTAAAGTATCCTTGTTAAGCATAAGTACTTTCTGAATTTGTGTTTGTTTGATTTGGGACATATATGTATATGTGCATAAATTTAGGAGGTGGACACATCACAGGATGTGAAAAGCACCACGTGAAAATGGGCTTCAACACTGAAATGAAGAGGTCACAAGAACAAGCTCACTGGTAGAAGATATGGATAGCTGCTAACAGTTAGTAAAAAACACAAAAACTGCCTCCAAATTAATCACAGAATTGAATAAATTAATTTGTGAATCCTTCTTACCAATAACATTGTGAGTTATACTCATACTCATAATAACATTGAGAATTATGGTAGATCTGCTACTCAGATATATATATGAGAAACTGGTGTAAAAAGTGCATGAATCCCTAAAAAATGTAAGTATGGTGGTTTGATTAGTCATGTCACATACTGTTTCTTATATTCATGCATTTTTATATTTAAAGAAACCCCAAGCAAGTCACAGCTGTTAAACCTAGTGGTGGATCTATAATGGTACGGGCAGCTGTGCCATGGGAATCATTAAGTCAGATGATTTCTGTGTATGGTCGTACTACACCCAAACACTTTCACAGGCCCGGGTGCAATCTGTGAGGTAGTCTTATATGTTGATGTACTCGTATAGATAATAATTCTCCCACACACACCGTTTGCATATTTAATATTTGAAGCCAATTTTGGCTTTTCTTTTTAAAGAAATGAATAATTATCCCAACATTTCAAACGGACTGTTCTGAAGACATCTTACTGAATATTAGAGCTGCCGTAAGCAATTTATTTTGAGAACATAATTTAGCTAAACTGTACTTACATCCTGAAATACATCACTAATATAGCTGATCTAAGTGACTGTAAAAATCTGTAATCACCACCTAAAACTGACTGTGGTAACCAATCAGGAAACAAAACAGGAAAACCACAAGGAAATAATTTTCCTCATCTCTCAACGATTTCACATGCAACATATGGAAAGACAGGCTGAGTACTAAGCACAAGGTGCTTTGGGAAAAGGCTGAGATAGAGTGTGGGACTGGAGAGAAATGGAGGACTCGCAGGAGATATCAAGAACTGTAAAAACAGTGACAGCATCTTTAATATACAGAATTGTTATTCGGTATATTAATTTTTTTCTCACATAGTGTTTTTCAACTTTTTTTTCAAGGCCCAATAGCCAAAAGTCCAGCTGAACACTGTAAATTACACTGTAAGTGGCAATTCCATGGTGAATTATTATGTATACGTTGCTGATGTCAGTGACTGTTTGAATATGCCCCCTGGTGGCTAATTTGCTTACGCTCATTGTGTAGATGCCTGTCTTTTTTTCCTACATATGGTCTAGAGAAGTAAAGTAAGCCACCATAAAGAGGTCATTATAGGGACAATTATCAAACTGACATCATGTGAGAATGGAATGAGTGCACCCCCACTCTTTTTAGAAATATGTGAATTTGTGCAGTGTTGTTTAGTATCTCTTGTCATGTAATCCTACAAGTGAAAAGGGAACTTAGCATTCATGCTCTGTCCTATATATGTAAAATAATCTCTAGCTTGCATGCGCATGTAGGTTAACCACTGAAACCACCCGCCTGGGAAAAAAATACATCTAACTTGCATATCTGTTTTTCTCACTGTTTCTCTCTTGTATCACTGCCATTTCTACCCCAGGCTTCTACACATGGTGGAAAGTGAGGGATCAAGTATAAGCACCATTAAAATGAGAATGAGAAATGCCTGATGTGAACACAGAAAGTTAAGAGAAAATCTGAAGAAAAATTTCATCAAAAGGACAATAAATGGTAGCACTTTCACCACTACCTAAAGTGCTACTAAAGACAGTAGTAAAGAGGCTGAGTACTGAGTATAACATTTAAAAACAGAGCACAGAATGTGATAACAGAAAAAAACATTACAAACCAGATATAAAAGTTTTGTTTATATTTTCAGTATTATATTTTGTTTTATATTATACTTTTATACTTTTGTTTATATTTTCGCATTAGTAAAAGATAAGGCCAAAATCTTTACTCTGTGGAAGAAGAGTGTTTTCCAATAAGATTAACAGAGAATAGGCCATACGTGTGAAGCAAACATGATGTAGTTTTTATTCTTTCCAGAGCACTACCTAGAGCTCCTATGCTGTTTTTTGCTCACAAGTAACTTTTTTTTGTTAATTTAGCTATTTATACCTATATTTGTGCTCTTAGAGGGAAGGCCAGGTTTATATTTGCTCTTAGACTGAATGCTAGAAGAAAAACATCAAAATTATGTGTGTATTTTTGGGGGCCTCTCACCCTGCTGGGATAGCTCCTCGACTGGTGGACACCACTATGCGCTGTGTTCCCGGACGGTTCAAATTATTCTGTCCATTAATCGTCAGCGTGTGATTAGCTGGCAGTGTCACCAGTGCAGAACGGCAGGGAAAGTTCATGCCGTTCATCTCCACCTTCCCGTTTCCTCCGCCACCGACTGCTATGTTGTTATGGTGACCGCCGGCTACATTGGACCAAAGGGAGGTGCCAGCGAACGTGTTGCTCTGCCGTACAGTTTGGGCCGTCTTATCTCCTGGTCCCCCGGTGCCGCCCATCCCGCCGTACAGCCTCCTCCTCTGCTGCGAGGCCAGGATGGCGTTGGAAGCAGCTCGCGTGCTGTGCACCAGCAGGCACTGCTGGCAGGAGCAGGGCGTGCCCGAGCTCGTGCCCACAGGCCATGACTGGGACTTGGGGATGGAGCCAGCGATAAGCGGGTAGGCAAGGTCCATTCTCCGGCGGATACGCCGCTTCCTCTGGCTCTGGCGGTTGGTCTGTGCCATGCTGTCAAAGTCCACCAGGTAGCTGAAGCCTAGTGAGCTGAGGTCCAGCCATGGGTGCTGCTTCTCATAGGCGTTCTGGATGCTCACACACAGATCCATGTCATAGGGCGTCCAGGAGCCATTGTCGTTCTCCCACTCCCACACCACACCTTTGCCAGGAGCCGAGGACGGGTCGTAAAAGTTGCGCTGTACTGGCCGCATTGTGCCTGACAGAAAGAAAGAGAGAGAAGGGCATGAGAGATGGAAAGCATTCATGCATGAGAGATGGAAAGAGAAACAAATGGAGAGGAGGAGAGCAAGAAAAAGTTGGAAAAAGAGGGAGAGAGGAAAAGGTGAAGGTTCAGCCAGGCTGGGCAGTCCATTAAGAGGCAATTACAACTATACCACAGAGACATTATAGCACACACATTCACACACCATTTAATATGCCCTTGAGGACTCTAGTGTTCAATTATAATGTTTCAACAATCAGTATGCAATCACTCTTTCGCTCTCACACCCTCTTCTCTTTCCATGAGCAATAACTAAAATGGCATATATGCAAACATGTATCCTTTTAAACACCAGTAATGTCTGAGTGTAGCAAAACACATCATTCTCCTTACACACATATACACACACATTACCCATTTGTGCAGACACACACCATTAGCGTCACAACACTGCCACTGGCTGGGCCTCTGTGAGTCACATCAGCAGAATCAGCAGGACTGACCTTGAGAAACTCCAGCTCAGTGGCTAATTTCATTTAGCGGGAGAAACACATCTCAATTCTATGTTACCCAAAAATACTTACAGCTGTGCTAGTAAGGACAATATAAGTGGACCAGTGGACAAAGCTTTAAAATGAAAGCAATTTTAATTCAAATAAGCTTACAAAGTTTCAAATAAACTTATCAAGAGTTTACAATTAACTTCTGTAATTAATTAGCTAGCTCCACTAAAGAAAATAAACCTGTTACCATCAAGTGGATCTTCATTAAAAGTTGAGACACTCTATATGTAGGTTTAATTTGTGACAAAAGCTGAGTGTCTCAATCTCAGTGACCTACAGCAAGAGAACCCATAATCCCACATATTAAAGACTTCAGAAAGCACAGATATATATACATATGTATGTGTCTATGTGTATATGCATACCAGCAGAGAGGATGAAGAATAGATCTGCTATTTCTAACCCATAACAGCACAATCACTCAAGCCACCCTAAAAATTTTTTAAGTACAGTACAAGCAGTACAAGAGTAGTTAGCTATGGGGAAACAGCAATTCTAAGGGCTGGATTGAAAAATAGCAAAAGTTCTCCAGGTCATGTAGAATTTAGAAATGTTCTCCATGTAGAATTTAGAAATGATTGTAATGCAAAAATAAAGTTAAAAAGCCAGTTGACAGAAATAACTGTCAAAGGCAGATAATGTTATTTCCTTACAGAAATGAGGTCTATATCATGTATCACCTTGAAAAAGTTATTTATTGGTCAGATGACACCTAAGGCATTCTGTAGTTCACTCACACTTTCCCACGCACACGCACACACATGCACACACACGCACACACACACACACACACACACACACACACACCCAAAACCATAACCGGATATTTCTCTCACACACACTTATGCTGTCCTGTTACGTACTACTTCCTTATTGTCCGTGAGACAATACAAACTAAATCTAAGTCAAGAATTACACAGCCTCACACACAAACAGACAAGTTATGTCCTTCCTGGAGAGAAGTCCATGGTGACATTTTTCTTCCTAAAAGACTCTGACCACCTTTACTTCCTCTGTCCATCTATATGCCCATCCATCATAGTAATATTCCTGGCAACTGCTATACCAAGGCCCATTCCTCACTAAAATGATCAATGGACCTCACTCTGTGCATCACACTGTTAAATTTATATCACAGCCAGATGGAACCAAAGGCACTTTTTAAACCTCTCTTTCACTCTCTCTCTCTTTTTCAACTCAGATAAAACATACAGTTTCTGTTTCATATCCTCTGTGTGTCTTTCATGCAGTAATGTGATGACGTGCTGCAATGCAACACATACAGGAACTGAATCTATAAATCACACACCTATAGTGATTTGTGTTTGTTTATTTATGTGCATTTCCTAAACAACATTTGTTTGTCTGTCTAACCATGTATGCTCTCTTTCCTCTCTCCCTCTCTACACACATAGAGCCCTTCTCAACTCCTGAGTGAATTAAGCACTATAAAATGCATGAATTAGTTAGAAAAATGGATAAATATGTGATAAGCAGACTATGAAACCATGATATTAATATAACTGTGTGTGTGTGTGTGTGTGTGTGTGTGTGTGTGTGTGTGTGTGTGTGTGTGTGTGCATGTGATTTGGAAGAAGGGGTGAATGCAAACGCTGCATTGTTCCCTGATAGAGGAGGATATTTCAATCAGCCTCTACTCAGCCTCACCTTACCCACACACCCTTCCCCAGCCTAACAGGGTAAGCATCTGTGTACTACAAAAGCCCACAACAGCCAACTAGTTAGCAGAGTTACTGCAGCACTTGCAGTTTAGTCACAACAGAACAGAAAAAAAAACTCTGTTCAAAGTTACTGTACTGCTCCATACCTCAGGAGCATTGCGACAGAGACCCCCCACCCCCACTTACACACACACACACACACACACACACACACACATGACTGTATAGTGATTCGTGAGTCTACTGTGCCAAGGGAAGTTGGAGTCGCCAACTGTCTTCTGGCCTTATGACTGCTCAGTGTGAGAGTGTCAAAATGTATTGCACACACTTCACTGAACACACAAACATTTGTAGAACACACAGGATGTTATGGAAAAAGAACAACTGCAAAAATACACTGATTCCAAGAAATGTTTGATGAAGAAAATGTAGATAATTGCAGATAAAACATAGATCCATTATACTTTTAATAGATCACATGGTTGAGTGAGTAAAGCATGTTGTTGATAAGACTAAAGTCATGGGCTTGATTCCAATAGCACATATCTTCAGTCATACTGATAAATAAGTTGGTCTAGATAAGAGTGTGTGATAACTGTGTGTGTATCTGCTGTAGGTAGTGTCATTGATTACTGTGCTGTATTGTGTCCTTAAAACAAATCAATAAGGTCTCACACCCACAGTCTTTCTCTATCTCAGACAAACACCACAACTGCTGGAACCCCCACCATCAAGGTTTCAGTGCAGTGTTGAACACCTCCATGCTTCTCACACTGAACCCAGGAGATGTGGGCTCTTGGAGGTGCAGTGTGAACCGAAGAGACAGGAATTGGACAAACACTGCCTCGTCCACCTGGCCTCAGAATCATTTGCATCTATAGAACCATAAGTTTTAAAATCTGTGATTCATTTGATACACTTTCTTTCCTATTTGGAAATGTGTTATTTGGTAGATACAACAGTTTCTTCAGAAATGATGTATGACTTCAAAAACTCTTCCACAACACTCACAAGGGTTCAATGTTCTATAATTTTCAGTATTTTATCTTTATCTAAATAGATTGGGGCTAAATCAAATTATTTAGCCAGTTAGCACTTTTAGTATTAGGACTCTTGAGATTGCTATTGTTCTTAGATCTACAGAAGTCCAAAGTAATCAGTGGATATGGTGATGTGAACATTAACAATGTGACACTGATGCTTCTGATATATATGTGCTCAGTGGATAACACCACTGACTCTAACACAGGAGATCATGAGTTCAAATGCTCTAGTGTTAAACTCATGTATCTTGTGGAGTAGCTGATAGGGTGTCTGGATTAATAAAGATTTCCCCAACAGGTGTTCTCATAAGGCCTCTTGGTGTATTCACTGCTGAATTGCTTGAGCGATTCTGTTCTTTTTTAGCTTGTCCAGCATGCTTTCTTTGGTTCATTTAGACTCCGTGTTCACTGGTCTTGCTGAAATGGATAAGCGCATTCACAGGACGGTTTCCTAAGGTTTCAAAATTTGTTACTCAATTCACATTGTGATGATCATAGGTATTTGAATGGCATAGCATGTAGTAGCCATAGAACAGTGCAGCCTGAATTTAAATGAGCCACACAAGAATTTTAAGTGTACATCTTCTGGTCTACACACCTATCAAATAAGTGTGACTTTTATCCACTTCCTCAGAGGGTTTAAGGTACAAAGGGATAAACTGTCAGTGTCTGATTAAAAATCACCTTGAGGGGCCACCAAGAGCCCTGCTTTTTTCTAAGAGCATGTTTATCTGTCATTTTCGATGATGAAGCTGAGATCCAAAGCCATATGCCTTCCATTTTGGATCGACTGCATGGAGAGCAACTGTCAAAGAACATCTGGTCAACATTTTTCATCACCTCAAGTTCCAGACAAGACAACTGCTGACCATACACAGCAAAAGAGGAAGAGAGAGAGAGAGAGAGAGAGAGAGAGAGAGAGAGAGAGAGATAGATTGCTGACTTTTTGACTTTTAAAATATCCTTGATACATCAACTCTCCTTTCGAAACCCCCTCAACCTCCACCCACTAACCCCAAATAAATAAACTATATTGAGTGCCCTCCACTATTATTGGCATTTCTAACAATTCCTAAAAAATAAATGTCATTTAAACATTTCTGTCATTTCTACTGTAGTTTATAAAGAGTATCCAGGAACCTTTAATTAGTCTTTCATCACTTCCTGTTTCCCTGGGGTATAAACAGGATGTGACACAGCAGCCTATTTCTCTTATCCACTCTTCAACATGAGAAAGACAAGAGAATACACCATTCAAGTAAGGTGTCGACCTTCATAAGTCAGGCCATGGCTACAAGAAAACAGCCACTCGCCTGCACCTGCCCAAATCTACAGTCAGAGAAATCATCAACAAATTTAAAATAACTGGAACAATGGTAAACAAGCCTGGATGACAACGCAAGTAGTTTGTCTTGGCACCACAAATAGCGAGGTGGATGGTAAGAGAAGTCAAAAGTTCTCCAAATCTCACTGTTAGAGAATTGCATCAAAGACTAGAATCTTGGGGTCACAAAGTTTCTATAACAACCATCATGCACTATCTACATGCTAACAAGCTGTATGGGAGGCATCCACGGAAAAGCCTTTTCTCACTTACAAGCATAAACATAAATGTCTGGAGTTCGCTAAGCAGACTTCAACTGGGACTGTGTGCTTTGGTCAGATGAGACCAAATGGTCAGATGAGACCAAAATAGAGCTTTTTGACAACAAACACTTTAAATGGGTCTGGAAAAGCACAAAAAATGAGTATGTGCACCTCATGCCCACTGTGAAGTATGGGTGAGGATCGGAGATGCTGTGGAGTATGGGGGAGGATCGGAGATGCTGTGGAGTATGGAGGAGGATCGGAGATGCTGTG
>JAOYMR010000021.1:769329-780990 GCA_025802075.1 Tenebrosternarchus preto
GCTATAACACTACAGGGTAAAGGATATACTAGATCTATAACACTACAGGGTAAAGGATATACTAGAGCTATAACACTGCCGGTTGTTGTCACCTTCTTTCTCAAGCTCACTGACTCCACAGCGCTTCACCTTAAACTTGGCCAGGTATGGAGCTTTAGCAGCACTGCCAGGAGAACCATCACACACACAAATACACATACATGCACACACTCATTATCAGATAAAAACAGAACATAACGTATACACTCATGATAATGACAAACTTATGATCAGTCTCTTTGTTTAAATGTTAAGTGCCTTTGCATTGGTGTTCCAGACTTGTAGTCAATGTCCAGCACTATGGCCTCTGGGTTACTTGGCAGATAGCATCCTATGAAGAAATAATAAATATGAATTATTAATCCTAACGATAAAGAGGAATCAGTATTAAAGACCTATTTTAGCACAACTTGAGATGACGTGTGTTAACCTGGTTGAACTTTGATGTCAGAGAGAGCTCGGAGACATGCCCTCTTTCTTTCATCCCCTTTAGGTATGGGTCTGAAACATGGCCAGATGACATAGCTGCATAAGTGCCCTCCCATTAAAAAAAGACATTAAAAGACGGTGGTAATGGACCAAGTGTAATTTTAAATGTGTTGCTCAGCGAAGGCCACATGGGGGCAACCATGTTGCTGAGCTTAACAACTCCATACACAACAAGCACCTCTAATCAGAGAACAGAACATGTCGGCCTAAAATAGAAGGCAAAAGAAGGGAAAGGGATCGTCGTATCGATTAAAATCATTACATACAATCTGATCCACACAGTGCTTGGGCTGTTGAGGCTAAAACCTGCTAAAACTGATACCCCTGAAACTACACCACAACTTCCTGAGTGGGAAATCATACATCCAAGATCAATGGACATTTTGAGAGAGTAAATCACTTTTTCACTTTATACACTAAGGCTTGAGATCATATGCAAAACTGCAGAACGGAGAAGGAACTTGGGGTTCATCTGCTTTATCGTGGAAGCCAGATTTCATTTGCAGAAGATAAGAGTGGAGAACATGGAAGGGATAGGCATATGGCAGACTGCAAAAACCCATTAGAGAAAACTATAATGTGAGTAGGACATATATAAGAAAGGACAGAGGATGTCTAGGTACAGTCTCCCCCAAGCTTAAGGTGGCTTAACAGTTCAATGACACATGTAATTCAATAAATTTTAGACAGTAATCAAAGGCCACCTGCAATTGCAGAAGTTAAACCCCTGATTAACTGCTACAGTTCCTGTCCAGTGTTTTATAGCATGTCTACATACAAATATATTTGGCCCTACTTAAGTTCTCAATTCCATTTTGTTAGGAACTTTGTGTTAAAACTTGTTTGGATAGCTACCTACAGGCTTGATTTCATCAGTCTAATTGAAGGCATCATCATCAGGTTTTTATGTTCTTTGGTGGCTGGATGCGACACTGTCGGAATATTGACAGAGGAGTGTTGCTCGTACTTTATGATAGCTGACACATTGGTGATCTTGTTGAAGAAGTCAAACTCGCGCTGGTAGAAATCTTTAGCAGGACCAGATAATGAGCCTGTAATTTCATCCACCATCTGCTCTAAAAGTTCTCCAATGTCAGCTAGAGAGAAAACACATCAGTAAATCACATATACACAGATATACAGTGTCATTACTGTCACAGTACTGAAATTTTCAATTTCAAAATGATAATTTGAAATTTATTCATACCCAAATAAAATGAGTCTTTTGTTGTTCTTTTTAAATATAAGCATGTCCACATAAACATAAGATTTCTTTTATATTGTTTTTGTTCAAAAATGCAGACTGAGAATCAAATGTCAAATAAATAAATAAGGTGCTATGACTACCATTTGTAAACAGAAAAAAGCAGTTTCTACCTATAAACAGTACAAAATTAAGTATTCTTGCATATCTAGACCCATAATTAAAACAGAAATAGCTAGCCCAGGCCATATTTTTACTCTAGGCAAGGGTCTAGACTTTTTGTTACTTTTCATTGGTATATTTTCAAAAGAACATAACCTGTTTTAGATTAAACCATGCATGAAAAACAGTCACCATTACTGCTGTTAAGAGATATTTTTATCATATTTATCTTAAAGCTCGTCCTCATTCCTGTTGTCACCACAAGAATAGTTTCCATTGTGTCTCTATACACTTGTACTGCTGAATGTGGTGATTCAAGTGATTCAAGTATTGCAGAGTTGCTGCCGCAATGTTTCTGGTCTAACCTGATTTAGTTGGAACTGTTCGGACCATTTGTGTGGTGGCTCTCTCATGTCCTTTATCTTTCCATTCTCACTTGCCAAAGCATATCCACACATATCCTCTCCTATTGTTTTCTTTGTCAACTAAGATAAAGGCTGTAAACAGGCTGCATCTGCCATTTTAGCATAAAAAACTGCACTACTAGGAAGACCTCATCACTGTTGGTGCATTACAAGGTTTATATGAGTGAAAAGAATTGAACTATAAACCAGTAGATCAAGACACATTGCTTAATACATCAAAACTGAAATTATGATTATTTACCATCTTTCTGGTGGCCTTCTTCATCTGTATAGATGTTGGTCTTCATGTTCCAAATAAACTGATGAGCCAGAAGCTGAGATTTCTGTGCTGCCCATAGGATATACTCCCTCACATAGCCCATCTATGGGAAAACCAATACACAGCACACAACATACACATGAGCAAAATACACATTTCTATTAAACCTCCATTTACGACCCCCAAATAACCCTTAAAATTAACACATTACTCTTCATGAATGTATTAGTACAGATATGCTGACACACACAGAAACACACATGACCTTGTCATATCGGAGCGCCTGAACAATCTGAGGGATATAAAACAATATGGCATCCTGTGGAAAAAGCAAAAGATAATAATCAGTTATTACACATGGAACACACAAAACATGACCTTGGAGCAAGAAAAGTTCTTCAAAATCTAGAGAGAAAGGTAAAACAGTTCAGAAAAAAATCCAGACCTTAGTACAACGTAAAATATAGATGTGCAAAATGGGGGTGGGGGGCAATTACCGGAGGGAAGGAGCGCAGGACTCGTACAGCGTACTGCGCTGTGAGGGGGTGAGGAGGGTACATGCTGGAGAAGTAGGACAGGCCCGTGGGCGGGTCTGCTGGGGCCCAGCACAGAATGTGGCTCAGCTCTGGAGAGTCTGCATCGATGGTGTGCCATGTCACCAGATACTAAGAGAGAACATAAACGATAGTGATTGAATAAAAGGCTTTAAAACTTGGAAAAACTTTAAAATTAATTGGAAAAGATATTCAACAAATACAGTTTAATAGATTCTAATAAAAGAAAAACTGAAAAAAAATCATTTAACTCCTTGTTTTCATGAGATTATTTTATGGTTCATTTAACTCCTTGTTTTCATGTGGTTATTTTATGGTTCCTTTTACACAAAAAACATTCACATGTAGTGAAAGCAGTGGCATTTGATCGAGGGGGGTTGGCTGATTTAATTTTCACCCATTTACCTTATTGTTAATTCATACAGTAAAAATATTAATATAATGTAAATTCATAAAATAAAAGTAATTCATTTGTAAATTATTAGTATGTGCTTTTATTTTGGTGTTCTGCTCACTCATTTTGCTAGCCCCCATTTACAACTGCCACTGTGTGTTGAATGGATGTGAATGACCCACTGTTCTTTTTTATTTTTTATCCCTATATTCCAAAAGCCTTTATATTATGTATTTTTCCATGTTATACAAATTCAGTCAGCAGGCCATCACACAAACTCTCCTACATCAGACAGCCATCACACAAACTCTCCTACATCAGAAAGCCATCACACAAACTCTCCTACATCAGAAAGCCATCACACAAACTCTCCTACATCAGACAGCCCCTTCTTCTTTCCTACACCACCCTTAAATACAAAAAGAGCTGCTCCAACTCACACTCTTTTGACATGAGGATCCCAGGTAAGTCTAGTCTTTATTCCCTATATCACATGTGACCAATAATGTCAATTTTGTAGCTCTGTGATGGGGCAAGTCTCTAACCTCACCACATAGAAGAAACACTAATACTTCACTACTCTTTTCAGAGCACACTTTCAAAATGTTATGGGGACATGTAGATTGGAAGACTACTAATCTGTAAATAAACTTTTTTCCATGGTGTAGGAGTTGCATTTGCATGGAGTGCTATAGCATCACCTATAGCCTGGCTGGCACCATACACCTGAGTAGTTGGAGGGATTACTAACCAATAACTGTAGACAATACTAAAATACTAAATAAGTGTCATATCTATAAGACTTGCGGTCTGGTCTGGACAATCCATTTCAGCGATGGGAATAATAAGAAAAAACATCAAATAAAATAGTATTGTTTACTCTGTCCTGGACCAACCACCTCCTACTCATCCAGACGCAGATGAAGGATTAATCAACTGGATGGAAGCCTTTATCAGCACCCTGCTGTGGCACAGCCTCGGACTTTATGTTATAGCTAATGTACTACTACATTTTTTATATATTTATCATGTTGTCATGGTGACCGGTGTTGGCCAAAAGAGGATGGGCTCCACCCTTAAGTCTTGGTTCCTCCCAAGATTTCTTCCTCACACTCTTAGTGAGTTTTTCCTTGCCACTGTCGCCCTTGGCTTGCTCACTGGGGGCTTGGACTTGGATATTTGTAAAGCTGCTTTGAGACAACATCTGTTGTAAAAGGCACTATATAAATACTCGGATCCCTAATAAGACTATTCTATGTTTTACCTTTACAGCCTCTGGGACATCACTGACTGCCCCAGGGTTCATCCGTACCAAGCGTGTGACTTCTGACACGATAACTTCTGTATTCTTGAACCTGGAATTAATCACAAGTGCTTGAGCATTCACACTTGAGCAAAAAGTGAGGAAAAAAACACTTTTTGCTCATTCCAATGTTCAACCTTCTACAACAAGTTTTAAGCAGTTACTCAAAATGTTCATGAAAGGGTGGACAGAAAAATTCCACCGTCTCACCTCCACTGTTTAAAAAAATGGAAACGGCAATCTCTTAATTTATTGGCAAAATCTGACTTAAAGACCATTAAAAACACACATTTGTTCATTTGAATGAATGATCAGATGTAAACTCCTATATTCTTCTTTATCCAACCATCCAAACTTCTTCCTAAACATTCAAACATTCTCCTCACACAATTAATAATATCACCGATCTATTTCACTGAAAACTATAAATGAAACTCTAAACATAATTAACAGAACTGGTTTGAACGTTATTTTTTTTTCCCAACAAAATGAGGCTCAGCATGCTGGGCTGAATCAGAAAAGGCCGATCAAGATCTTCATGCTGGGATTAATCAAAGTAGGCTGATGAAGACTGGCATGCTGGGATTAATCAAAACAGGCTGCCAGAGATCACCATGCCAAGGTTAACTGAAACAGGCACATCTAGACTGGTATGTTTAACTGGAATTGGCCGAACAATATTGGCAGGTTGGGTTTATTTGAAATAGACTAATGGAAACATTTTCCTGACTGTAGTCACACTGTTAAGCCATATGCTACACCTGATCATAACTGGCATGTTGCATCACCATGTTGCTCCTGATTGCAGTTGCCTTGTTTGGTTCTATTTTGGGTTTTTTTATTTAATTTTGGGCTTTTGGTTTTTTTTATTTAATTTAAATGTAATTTTATAATTTCATTTTTAATGATAAAAAATAATAAGAAATAAAAAGCAGGAGATGCTTGTATTTTGTATGTATAAATGCACATAAATTTAAACTGTACTTCCCATACACACACACACACTACCTGCCAGGCAGTTGAAGTGCAAGGTACGGCGCTATGCTCCAGGCGAGGTTGACGTTGTCCTTCCACTGTTTTTCACTCAGGCTGATGTACTTGGACCTCCAGTTGGCAATGCTGGTTTCCACTGACTGCTCAGCCGAGATCTGCAGCTCCTGGCTGCCCAGTGGGTTATACCATGTCGTGAGTCGTTCCACCTCACTGGCCTATAGACAGAGAAAGTGGACAAGATTTTACATTTTAAGTGCTTTTAAAAGTGTACATTTGGACATAGTATTTGTTAGATGCTATAGACAGCATTTGTTTAAAGTTTTGAACATAAAAATTGAAAACTGTTCACTTTCAGGACTTAAATAGCAGTATATAAAGTCCAAATTCAAAGTACATGAAAGTATTAATCCACCAGAATTCTGCAAAAGCTTTATGAGCTAAAGACATTAAACTCACCATTAAGGCCAGTAGCAGTGTTCTACGCTTCATGTAGTATTTGTGTAACTGAGACCCTCTGTTGCTCTTCTTAGACAGACCTCAAACAGATACAACAAACACCATGTCAAAGTACTGCTGTGTTAATGCTTTCATCACCACAGTTTCACCTTCACATGCATGTGTACCAGACTTCTTGGACAAGGTAGACATGCCGCTGGAGAGTGGGTACGTGTTGATCCAGCCTTGCATGGCAGGCTGTCTGGAGCCCACCGCAGCGTCCAGACTGCTCCTGGAGTCTGCAACGGCCATCACTGACAGGCTGTTCACAGACACGTCCTGGGGGTCTGCATAAACGCATGGTACATTCAATATTGTCTCCATCATCAGCACCAACATCACTACCAAAAAGCAGATTCTGTAATGTACTTGGTGCTACCAGAAAACTGCACATTACAAAGGACAGTCCATATCACTGAAGACATACATACAAGAGGCTTTACATTACACTAGTTAGCTCACTACCTGTTGGTTTGTGTGAAGGCTTTTATATGACCACAAAATGTATATATGCGTCCACACAGCAGTCAGGAGCTAATCAAATAAGAGAAGCTAATCATGTTATATCATTTATTAAGACGGTTTATTTAATCAAATTTCACTGCATGTTATATTGCAACTATGGCACCTTTTTCCCCCATCTGGGATCAATAAAGTGTTATGTTATGTTATCTCTTATGGCTAAATGGTCGGAGGTCTTATTAGTTTGCTTGCAGTAATTTTATTTAATATGTGTGGCATAAAATTAACTCTATGTTGCTGACACAGTACAAGCACAAAAATAATATGCAGAATTGAGGGGGGCGTGGTCAAAATGTGTGGAGGCGTGACAGAAATGCTATTTTCATGACCGGTGCAGAAATTACTACTACTACTGCTACTCAGTTTAATAAGAATAAATTTTTAATTTACATAATTGTGATCTGCTGAATAATATAAATGATATAGATTCTATATGTAATGGCATAGCAACTGTCCGATTCACATTTAGTAGTCAAAATATAATTGTTTTTCCTTTCAATTGTATTTAGTTAGTAATTGGGAGATATATTTTTAGTGGGGTGATCCGTGTTCTGTTCTAAACTGTGGATCTCGTCACATGCCCCGTTACATCACTCCATCCACCTTGTTTCAGGCCCATTTATTTCTGCCCACCAAATATGTGCATGCACCCCACTATATGTGTGATCAGGCAGCTCTAATGCCCCAGTGTACCTGGTGGGACAAGCTGGTTGGCTGTAAGATACTTCTTGTCAGACAGCAGACAAGCATAGAACTTGATAATGATGCTGATGTCTTCACGTAGACGCTTCTCTTGCTGAGTAGGGAACCTTGGACAGACACTGACAGGCAGACACACACACACCCTTACCTATAAAATTATTTGATGGTCTACAGTTCAGTAAGAGGATGTTTTAGATGGGATAAGTCAGTGTAAACTTGTGGAATTTAAAGTATGGGAATTTATTGAGCTATTAACCTATTACCACCATAGGTAAGCAGCAGCTAATTCACAATGTTTTGTAAGTTCATGTATTATACGAAATGTATATATCAGCAAACACATTCAAGCCAGAATGTGATACAGCATGCAAAACACAAAATACCAAAACAGAATTGGGTACCTGAAGTAATCAAAGGCTGTGGAATAGATCTTCTCTCTAAGCACATTGCGTATTGTGGCATTGGTCACAACATCAGCATGCAGGAGAGTCAGACCTAAGGCCAGGAGTCTAGAACAAACATACAGTACCAGTCAAAGGTTTGGACACACCTAATCATTGCTTATTTTAGTATTGTCTACAATTAAAAAAACCAAAACATATTAAACCAACACGTGTGATTATGCTGTCATAGTCAGTATTTCTTTATCTTAGATCCTTCAAAGTAGGATCTAAAAGTACCTTTTACTGTCCTCTTCAGCTCCACACTAGTGGTGTTTTCCAGCTGCATGAGGCAGCTGGAAGGACCACGTTTCTGAAAGAAAACTTTTTCCTGAAGGTGCATCTACAATTAATTGTTCGTGCATGTGTGTGCATTGAGTGCATATGTGTATGTGTTTTGAAAATCAGTTTATATGTATGCTAACACCAATTTATATTTAACCAACGCATAGGCTTTACCAGTTTATATTTGTTTTATGAAAACTGTTATGACTTTTTATGTCAACATGTGGAGCAAGAATATTATTAACCACATTCGCAGAAATAGAATCCGGGGGTGGTGTGTGTGTGCGCGCGCGTGTGTGTGTGCACACCTGAAACGAGGGCCTATGGCAGCAACATGGCGATTTAGGCAGCTGTTGGCTCCACCAACGCTGAGTGAGAGTGCCCTCTGGAGGAGCCCAGTGAAAATCTCCACCTGATCGGCACTGCAGTACTTGGCAATCTCAAACCTCTGCACCAAAAACTGAACACATATCTCCTTAAGTTTCATTATTTGCCTTAAAAATGTCATTTTAGTTCCAGGACTGCAGTTGGTTCCACTCTCAATCAGCAGAGTTTATCAAAGGGTTCCTCTTCCTACCATGAATAAAAGTTCTCATAGCAGCTAAAAGTGCATGAGTAGAGCATGATGTTCCACAGACCACTGATGTTGATTATTTAGTGTTCAACTGCCAATCAAATTACTCTTTATTAGCAGAAAATCATGCCTGATTTCTATCTAATTAAACTATGACATTCTATCTGATTACAACCAGCTTTACTGTCACAGACACCTGTTTATGTGGTGTTAAATAGTAACTGGAACACAAGTTAACGACTCAAAAAATACTAAACACTCACTTCTATCCAGAGAGCATGTGGAATGACATCAGGGGGACGGGGCATGGGCTGGCTCTCCTCCGAGGCTGCTAGAGGGTCCGCTTCCATCTCCGTCTCCGAAAACAAACCCATCTTCAACTCCACTGTCATGTGCCACGCTCCTGCCATCTCGCGCATGAACTGCAGGGCAAACACAGAACAAACACAGTGCGCACACGCACACGCACACACACACACACACACACATACACACACAAAACAGTTTCAGTAACACCACTGGTCTGAGGACCATAAATACTCATTACATATTGCAATGGACATGATGTGTGTGCATGCATATGTGAGTTACAGGAACTTCGACTCCACTGTGTGCAGCAAGGAACCACTCCCAGCAGGCAATGGCCGTCTCCATGGTGTGCTCTGTGAACATCTTCAGAGGAGCCCAGCACAGGTGGTGCAGAAGCTGAGGATCACAGTCTACCCACAAAGAACCACGCCACAAACATATTACCTCTGGCTTTGATTTAACATATTTCTAACATTTGCTTTTAATACATTTGTATTATTTTGAATTGGGCCCATAAAAAATGGGTTCACTTTTCAGAAGCTTGGGCAGGAGCCTAGCGTTATTGTGCACAGAGTACCTTTAGTGCTGATAAGCAGAGCAGTCATTTTGAACATGCTCTGAGTAAAGGCATCAGAGTCTTTGGCTTCCAGGGCAGCACTCATCTGAGCCACCATCAGTCTGCCTAGGTCTGACTGGCTGTGTGTGGCCTCAGCAAACTGCAGCATACCCGCCACCTAAACACACACACACACACACCCAAACATCCACAATCATGTATTGCTATATTAATGAGGTCTTAAATTTTTACATTTGACTTACATTGTGCTGTACAAGTAAAGCCATTTGCTATAAGCACTGAGTAAAAATGCTGACTCTGCTGACTCTGACTCTAAATGCTGAATCTCTATATTCTCTGTTTTTACCAAGCAAATAATAATTTTAAAAAGCCACACACAGTAACACATAAACATGTGGATTTCAATCTGACCTGAAAAGATAAGTTTCTATGTGCTTAAACTTCATGGAAAGATGCAGAAAAAGTCGATTTCAGACCTAATTTACAAACTGCATTTCAGGATGATTGTGCAATGAGAATTTCACTCAGTTTTCAACTAAGCATGTGCCAGACCAACATGGCGGTCCACCCAACACACACACTCAAATCTCTGTACCTCTCCAGTGTAGCGGTTGCGCAGATTGAGAGAGGCCATAAAGTTGGAGTAGTCTTTCTTCACACATGTGGGCCGGTCAGTCAGCTGGGTGACCTGAAAGAGAAGTGACTTGAAGTGGACAAAGTCCATAGCCAGAGACTTCCCTGATCACTGGGCCAGCAATACCAACCTGAAGAAACGAACCAAACACAGGAAAACAAGTATCCAGGCAGGCGGCGCACAGGCAAACACAGGTAAACACAGGCAAACACAGGCAAACACGCGAGCAAAAGCATAATGGAGCAAAACATCACAACCAGTGACAGAACCCATGAACATTAACCCTACTGGCCTCTGTACATGCACAAAACGCCATGCAGTAATCACAGGTTAAAACATACGCACTTAATTTAGCACTCAATGCCTACACCAATACTCACATCAAATACATACATGTATAATAATGTGAACATATGTTCACACAAAGACATGGTTAAAAATACAGTAATTTTGTCACAGTTACTGGCATTTAAAATCAAAGCTACTGCAGTGTTGCTAGACCACATGCCAGAGCATTAAAGAAAAAAAAAACTGGTTGGAATTCAGTTACTGTGTTTTAGCTGATCTTAATCTCTATGAAACAGCACGTTCCATTTTTCTACAACACGTTAAATCCTGTCCGTACTCTGTATGATATTATTGTGCAGTCAGCATCAAATCTGGCTTCACCCGGTCAATAAACCTCAGTAATCGATCCATAATATGGTACAAAAGCTCATTACTCTGTGGGACTAAACAGGTTTCCAAGCTGGATGCAGCATGTGTGTGGCCTCACCCCTAGTGTCAGGCTCTGGCGGTTGTAGCCTGCAAAGTTAAGGATGCTCTCGGTAGCCATAGCCAAGCCAGTGTGCTGGGAAAGGCCACACACCCAGTTCTGATGCTTATTCAGGTACTCCTGAAACACAAAATGAGAGAGAGAGAGAGAGACTAAAGCAGATTTAATAGGGTCAACCTTCTTCAGACATTTCAAAGTGGGTTCAAAGAGCACTGGTTTGTTTTACCAAATACAGTTCTGTACCTGTAGGTGGGATTTAGTGACAGAGGAGGCCCACTTCATCGCTTCTTTCAGAATTTCCCCACAACGTGCAGCAAAGTCCTTCACTATACTCTACATAAATATAATGCATGAATTATAATGAATAGATCTGAGTATTCAGTGGGCAGATTTGACAAGATTTGATGAAGCAATCTCTCAAGAATTAGCTATGAGTGTATAACTGTGTATATGAGTGTATAACTGTGTATATGAGTGTATAACTGTGTATATGAGTGTATAACTGTGTATATGAGTGTATAACTGT
>JAOYMR010000021.1:781872-794582 GCA_025802075.1 Tenebrosternarchus preto
ATGGATTAGGAATGGGATGTCACTTAAACTCATATGTGAGTCAAGGAAGGTGAGCGAATACTTTTGGCAATATAGTGCATCATTAAATTAATGTTTACATAAATAGTTCAGGAAGGCACTGATGAATTTACTGAATTATTTGTTGAAGAATATACTATATATAAGTATAGTTGTGAATTGAATTTCTGTCACTCTTTGTTCTCCGTACTTATGTTTTTGACTAAAAAAAGTAGCTTCACCTCTCGTGCTTCATGGGTATCTGGAACAGTTATTCTGTGAGGAGTGTCAGGAATGTCATAGTAAGGCTGGTCCTTGTGGATGTCCTAGACATCAGAAAACAACCTAATGTTTAAAACATTATAAGAAATGCTGTTTAAAAATACAGGAATATTTACAGCTTTTTAAAACTGATTCTAAAGAAAGACTCACAGCACTCAGAGAGAGAGAAAGTGTCTGTAAAATGTCCAACATAGTCTTCAACACTCGCCCACTCCATAACAAATGAGGAAACCTAAACAGACGGAAAATGAACAGTGAAAGAGACCATTTAACAGCTTCACAGATGCATCTATAACTGCAGGCGTGAACGAGAAGCGCACGTTTCAGCCAGCCCCGAGAGGTACTTGTCAGCCACTCGTCGAATTCTCTTATGGGTGTGGTTAAAGTTGACCAATAGAAACTGTGCATGCCGTTCCAGCTCCTCCTCATGCTCTTTAGTCTTTGGCTACAAAAGACAGAAAATGAGATAATCGCATGACTCATAACAGTGAAATCTACACATGAATAACAAGGCATCAGTACATATGGGTACAATAAATAGATCTCAGTTAATCTCTTCAAGCTGACCTTCTCAGCCATCATCTGGAGGAAGACTTCAAAGACTTTATCACCAACACATATCACACACTGCATCATGCCTATAGTAGACAGAAGAGTTGGAGGTTCACATTGAGAGACTGGAAGACAGCAATTGGTAAGAAAGCCTTTCATCACATTAAGCCAGTCCTCAGACCTGACTTATCCTTTTGTATGGCCTTGTCTTCAAAGTATCTGAACATCACCTGGAACCGGTCAGCATCATTGGAATGCAGCATCCTGAGTGAAGCAGAAAGATGAGACAGTATTGTACAGAGGATGAGAAATGGACCAGTGGGAGTAGAAGCAAAGGCAGGCGTGCTGTACCTCATGTACTCTAGTCTGTAAACTGAGAGCAGGTAGGTGCACATGGCAAAGTCCAGCTTGTTGATGAGGGCCGCTGCTTCTGGGGTGGGGTCCTGGAGGTTTATAATAGTGCTGCGCAGCTCATTTAGCTCTGCCTACAAGGAGGAGAGATTTCAAATGTGGCCTACAAAAAGCATGAACAAACAAAGACATATGAACCCTTCACATTCTTGAAGGCAAGAGTTAAGACTGAGTCCAGGGAACCTGCGTGACGGTATCGTTCTTCAGAGCAGAGTTGTACTGGAGCTCGGAGCGTAGAGGCTCCCCACTGGGGAATGTAAGCAATGGGGACTTGGTAGCTATCTCACACACTCCCTCATACCACTCCTCTGGCCACAGCCCTGGATTACACACATTTTTTTAGATTGGTTATGTTAATCATAGTCTAAAACATCTGAAATCCAACGTCAATGGGTAGTATCAGTATTGTCCACTAGGGGGAGGGTTCAGTAATTGTCCTTACCTGAACCTTCAACAGCAAAGCCCATGACCACAGAATAAAGCCAAAAGTCTCTGAAGAGCTTCTGCAGGCGAGGTTTAGCCTCTTTAATTGGAGGCAACCGTCGAGTCAGCTACACCAAACACAAAAATGAGCATGCAAAGCAAGAAAACACACCAAACATTTTTGTCATTATATAGTAATCATGCACATCTAATTTAGTTGTGAAATAAAGTAACCTGTATTGTTGTGTAAAAGTTAAAGCATGTAGTTGGATAAAGCCACTCTTTACAGCTACTCTTTGAACTGGACACTGTTTGATTAACGCAAGCCAATATCAAAGTCCAGCAGCAAGACTTGGTCACAAGCAAACAATAAACACACAGACACATCAGAGAGACCGAGAGAGCTGGTAAGTGTCTTAGGTCTTGGATAAAAAGTGTGAAAAAAATATTTAGTGATGTTCTGTGTGTTACTGCTATGGCATTGTGAGGATTTTGATTTATGTTGTATTTATGGAGCTTCTTAATTAAATAAATCTATGCTCTGTTAGGTTTATATATATATATATATATAATTTTTTTTGTCCAGTTCAAGATAATACATGAGCCAGTTCTGCATTCAACATTTGTCAAGAATGCTGGGGCTCTCAGTCATCGTAGCTTCGTTTCTCCTGGCAACTCCAGCGTTGGGTGGCGTGAAGGACCTGAGCTCGCATTTCAGCACTCTCGAGTCTCAGAAAGATGCCACAAAGGCCGTAGACACACGGGCGTTTTCCCATGGAAGTGATGACCTGGAGTCCATCCCTCTGGAGTTCCACCAAGAGAACACAGTGACCAACGACCTGGATCATGTGGAGGGCTTGGAGGAGGAGGACTACATTGACTTCGATAAGATCCTTGCAGAAGGTGATGACTACACCGAGGGTGATGCCATAGACGAGATCGCCACGCCCGCACCGGGCATCGACCTCACCTCAGAACCGTCCGACCCTAAAGTGCGCCGGGCGCGGCTTCTGCGGCTCTTCCATGCGCGTACACGACTGCAGCGCCTCAACGTGGTCAATTCCCACTTTGGGTTTCGACTCTATCGGAGCATCCGTAACCACGTGAACCAGACAGACAACATCCTGCTGGCACCTGCTGGAATCTCCATCGCCATGGGAATGATGGCGCTGGGGACCGGGCCTGCCACGCACAAGCAGCTCTATGAAACTATGGGCTTCACCGATTTCGTCAGCACGAGCAGCCACTACAATGCCTCCACCGTGCATAAGCTTTTTCGCAAACTTACACATAGACTCTTCAGGCGCAACTTCGGCTTCACTCTGCGCTCAGTGAATGATCTTTATGTGAAGAAGGAAGTCAGCATAAAAGAAAGCTTTGGCAGTAAGGCAAAGGCATACTACTTTGCAGATCCTCAGTCTGTGGATTTTACAGACTCAACATTCATTGAACAGGCCAACCAGCGCATTCAGAAGATGACGAAAGGTCTGATCAAGGAGCCACTGAAAAGTATCGACCCCAGAACAGTGGTGATGTTGCTAAATTATCTCTACTTTAAAGGTAAATATTCTCTAAGTGGTCGGCTGGCATAAAAACTGGTCAGTTGTTCTGAAGTAATATTTTGTTAGCACTTTAGATAAATTATCTAAACCAAAACATTACATTTAGATTATATTTACAGCATATGAGTGCTACAGGTTTATCAGTAATGTGTTGTGTCAAACATCACAACTCTAATCCCAGACTTAACTGCACTATTAGGAACTTTACAGTATAAAGCCCAATAATCAGTTCTTTCTACTGCATAGGGTCATGGGAACAGAAGTTTCCCAAGGAGATGACCCACGACCGCTACTTCCGTGTGAGCGATAAGCAGCAGGTGCGTGTACCCATGATGCAGAATAAGGGCAGTTACCTGGCAGCTGCCGACCACGAGCTGCACTGTGACGTTCTACAGCTGCCCTACATGGGCAACATCAGTATGCTCATCGCTATACCCCAGAAACTCTCGGGTATGAGAACGCTCGAGAAAGAGATCTCGCCCGCTGTGGTTACAAAGTGGCTCAACAACATGACAAACAGGTATGGGATTCAACACAGACAACATGATAATATCGTCTAAATGACAGCTAGTATCACAGAGTAATAAACTGGTGAATAAGTATGATCAGTCAAAAAGTCTGCATGAGTTAATGCAAATCCTGTTGAATGGAAATAAGTTTGTGGTGTTTATAAACAAAGGTTTCACAACAGGTAGACTTACGGCAAAACTTACTATTAAACAAACAATCTACAAAAGTGAATTAATTCCGAGCAATTCAACAAGAAATCTGCCATGGGCTGTGTGTTAGAACCCGTGAGGTGGTGTTCCCACGGTTTAAGCTGGAGCAGAGCTATGACCTGATTAGCCACATGAAGGAACTGGGCCTGACAGAACTCTTCACAGAAAAGGGTGACTTCTCCCCCATGACCTCAGAGAAAGTCACCGTCAATAGGGTAAGACCAGTGATATTAAAAGACAACCCAGTGTGGATTTCTTTATCTATTTCAAATTAATATTTTCTTCACCCCCAAACCTGGCTAGCTTTGCTTTGACTGCATATGTCAATGTCCAAATGTCCTTGACAGAAATCAGCACGATGTCTTTTCTCTTCCTCTCTCAGTTCAAGCACCAAAGCATCATCACAGTGAATGAGGAGGGGACTGAGGCAGCTGCCATGACCCAGATTGGTTTCATGCCTCTGTCCACACAGACACGCTTCATCGTAGATCGGCCCTTCCTCTTCCTCATCTATGAACATCGCACTGACTGCCTCGTCTTCATGGGGCGAGTGGCAGATCCATCAAAGAGTTAATTTCTTTCACGTTACAGTGCTTGGCACTGAAGTTATTATAGATATAGCACATCACTGTATAACGACAGAACGGGTCACTTCTAATTTAGATTACAACTAAGAAAAACCTATAGCATTGGTTATGACAATATGATAGCACATCATATTAAACCATGCAAGTCAGATTAATTGTCTTTTTTTTAGATAAGTAAGAAATATAGAACATCTAATTAACTAAACTATAGCATTTAAAGCATTCAAAATATGCAGAGGCTCAGGATGTAAATTGTGAATAAGAAAACTAACAACAGAATAAAACGTAAGATTAAGTTAGAGAAAGAGGAAAAACACCCCACAACTGAATATTTTTGCAATCCAGATCAATATTTGTCAACGAAGTTAAAGTCTAACCAAAGCTGTGCTCACAGCAGCCTCTGACCATCATCAGAAATGATCTACTCTTCTCAATGCCAAGATCCCCTTTCCTTCCTTCCTGTTTCAGTTACCCAGCAACAATGTAAGCAGGGCCAGACAATTCAAATCAGGTCTCCTAACTGAGGAAGGGGAGCGATTTTTAAACAGAAGTCATTTACTTCTAACAAATGAAATAACCTCATGTGTAATGAATGGGTTAAAGGGCCACATGTGACCCACTTACCACCGCAATCACCGGAATGAGAACCCCAAGGTTCCCAGCACTGCTAGATGCCTGGAAGAAAAATTACATGAGGCAACATTACCACATAGATTCCCTGAATAAATAAAACTAAAATCAGCACAGAACAGAAGGGTAGAACAAGGTACCATGGGATTAAATGCCCCCAGGCTACTACAACTACTAGGTGTAGTCAACTAAAAATATTTGGTGATAAGCTATCAAGTTGGATTTGACTATATTGCATTTTGAGGTAAACATAAAATAATTTTACATATAATGAACTTAAGAGAAAAAATATTTTCATTTATACAAGTATTACATGAAAAAGCTTCAAATACAAATATAAATTAGGTTAAAAAACATGCTAATTAGATAAGGGAACATTGTACCAGTCAGAGCAATTTGTAAAACTAAAAAGTATATTAAAAAACTGATATACACAGATATATACAAATAAAAACAATTACATTACTCCAAGATACTCTATATACAATATAATATGTACTGTGCATCACAGTAAGTATTTACAGAACAACAATATTGAGGTCAGGACTCTGTGCAGACCAGTCAAGTTCATCCACACCAGACTCTACCATCCATGTCTTTATGGACCTTGCTTAATGCACTGGTCACAGTCATTTGGATGGGTGAGTGAATACTTTTGGCAATATAGTGTATATATATATGTATATTATATTATATATATACACACACACATATATATACACACACACACACACACACACACACACTATACATACAAGTGCCTAAAGTCATGTGGAATAGCAGTACATACAGTGATTACGAAGTGGAGTTTCGTCAGAGGATGGCTTGGGAAGACACACACCTGCATGAGTTGTGAGGTTTTGAGTGAGGTTGAACACTGGCCAGCATACTTGACCACACATATCCTGCAGGTCAGTGCAGCCTTCTTCATCTTCCATGAGATATGACAGCAAAAAAACCACCACAGGGCTTCTGTACCATGGTAACATGTGGTGTGATCCAGTAAGTCACAGTACAAATTGTTACATGCTGATGGTAAGTCACGTTACCCATTGTTTCAGGATGATGGTAGGGTTCATGTGTAGAGCAGAACCCATGAAGCCACGGACCCCACGGGTCCAACATGTCATTGACTGGTGCTGCTATATTTCACTTTACTGTGATATTTATACCATATTTAACTTTTATATTTTACTTTACTGATCATTTTCAGCCTTTCATGGACTTTATGTACTCCCACAGTGATGGAATATTTCAGAATACTCCAGCAGGATAATGCACATGACTGTTCCATGACATTTCACACATCAGTGTGTGTGTGTGAGAGAGAATGTGTGTGTGTGTGTGTGTATGTATATATATATATATTATATAAATAAAAGAGTGAGTTAAGAGTGCATACAGTTAGAATAAATACATCTCCTCCATGACATGAGATGCACTAAGCAGAAATAAGAAAAAAACAAAAATGACAAATGTCATTAGTCCTGTGACAACTAATAACCAACATAGCAACTTCTCTGACTTTTAACTGAAAGCACTCTTTTACTGTAGTTATTAACTAGTTTAGCACATGTCTCTTATGTGATCTTAGTCCATTCCTCCATGGCAAAGTGTTCCAAGTCTTCCAAAATACATGGGTTTCACGAATGGACTTGAGCTTGAGCTCCTGCCATAAATGTTCAATAAGATTGAGAACTGGGCTACTCCTTGGCTTTGAGGACCTTCAAAAACCTTTGGATCAAGTTGAATGGTCATTTCCTTGCTAGAAGACTCAGTGGCGATCTAAGGCCAGACTGACGTAAGATTTCTTCAGATTATATTTCATAATGCCAACAATATTCTTCATGACTGCATGCGCCTGAACAAGGCTCCATGTGCCTGAACCTGTAAGATAACCTGCAAGATTGTTCACCGAACAAAAGCAACATCCATGTGCCCAAACAGCTCCAATTTAGTCTCATCAGACCATGTTTCAAAGTCTTGGGTAATCTTCTATCTTGCTTTGATGTTCTGCTGTGTGAGCAATGGGGTCATCCTGGGGAATTGATCTTGAAGCCCACCATAATGAAGGGCCTTCAGAACAGTTTTCCTTGAAACTTCTAGTCCAGAAGAGGCCAAGTCAACAACAATCATTTTCGCAGAGATCCAGGGCTTCTTGGTAATACATCAGATTTTTCTCTCTTTAATATTTAATATTCTCTTTAATAGCACTTGCAATCCTTCTCAGGTTTGTTTCCAACAACATGTCTCCTTATATTTTGCAATGATAAAATGATACAGCTGTCCTGGCCAAAGTCAAACACTTTCAAATGGGAGTATAGCTGCCCCCCCATAAGGTAGTTATCCACTACCTTCTATTTGAGGTCAGCTGAGGACAATATGGAGTTGTGGAACTACTATGGTTACTATTAAAAATTATGATGTACATTTAAAAAAAAAATGTTTTTTAAACTACTTTGTTTTTAAAAAAGCTCCTTAAGGGTGTATCCCATGGTACCCAGCACTTTCTAACCATATGTGTTTGCAACATACACGTATACAAACCTTAAGAGCAGGGCCTTTGTCACTAGCACGCTCACTGGCTCTCTTGCCTTCCAACCCAAGCTGGACAAAGAGTTCCAGCAAGTTGACCAGGAGTTCGTCCACCAGTGGCTCCCCCTGCAGGTTCGCAGCAATATTTGCCAGGGCGTTGATCACTGCTAAAGAGCAGTGCCTGTGGGAATGAACGCTTCTGACATATTTTCCAGCTTTTTCCTATTAAGCTAGCAGTTGAAAAGAACCAGCTGTTGCAGAAGCATACACATGCATACGCACGCGCACACACACACACCACACCACACACACACCTGTATCCATGGTCCCTGTAGTCCTTGGTTGCTGAGTATACCAAATTGCTGGCCTTTACACTTATCTGCTGAAAAAGGTTCCACACCTCCTGATAGATGTATTGCTAAAAGAACAAAAATCTGTTAAACAAGAGTAAAATTTTACACTCCAAAATGAAGTATTCAATAAACAGCTTTAAAAGTAATTCTAAAAATTATACTATCATGCCAACAAAAAGCATTTAGTTGCATGTTGGAAAGTGTCCCAGCGTGGTTCTTACATTGCCTGTGATGACCATGCAACCAAGTTGGTCTATTATAAGCACATCAAGTTGTGAAGGTGGCTGACAGAACTTCTGCTGCAGGATCTGCAAGATGGGTTCCATAAACTTTGGACTGTCTCTCATCGCAACGGCAATGTGACCCAAAGCTCGAATCGTATGGTCTGGAATTAGGTGGGCTTCCCTGAAGATCAGTCATCAATTAATCAGTTGTAAGAGATGTGAGACACATATGTTTTTTTGTTTGTTTGTTTGTTGGGGGGGGGTGTTGTGTTTATATGTTTGTTTGCATACTTGTCATTTTCCTGAGAGATGTAAAGTCGATTAGACAGACTGGCTAGGAATGCCTCCACAATAACAGGATCCATGCTAAGACCGGCCTTCAGACATCTAGAGCCATACCCCCGTACAATCAACCAACCAATCATTACAAACTACAGCACAAAAATAGTAAAACCAAAAGACCAAAGACACATCTACTAGAATGCAAGACAGAATGGCTTTAACCTGCAAATGTTGTCGATGGAAATGTCTCTCAGCTGCTCATACATGGAAGGCTGGTCCTTCTTGTTAGAGAGAACACTGAACGTGGACTGTGAGTGTTCATTGGTAATGCTGATCTTGATCTCTCCAGCCCCTGCACAGAAGACACTGGCATTACATTCAGCTACGGTCACAAATAACAGAAGTGCGTGAGGAGTCTGAAGGAGATATAAAGGCACACCTGTGCTGTACTGACTGTGGTACTTGTAGAGTTTGATGAGAACTGGAGATGGCACCACCAGGAAGTCCTTCAGAGACATGGTGGCCGAGTGGGCAATGACAGGGAAGCGCTCGCACAGCCGGCCAAGACCCTGTAAGAGAGAACAAGAACACCAGTGAATGACATTTAGGGCATTGATTAGCAGACTGACTGTAATCCAATAATAAAAAAAAAAATCAATTTGAATCAATATCAGGAAAAAATTACAGGAAAAGCCCAGGGCATGCAGAAAAGACAACAGAACAGCTTGGACTTAATTTTCATGCTAAGTCATCAACATTGCACAAGTGTATGATCATTTAATTCTGCATTTGTCTCTCTAGCATGTTTTTAGAAGAAGAAAAAAATGTAACAACAAAATAAATACATATCCCCAAAATAGGAGGAAGGCAAGTGCTCCCTCTGAATGGATGAGGGAATTATAGTTGTGGGAATTAATGTGTGTACTTAAAGCTCTCACACTACAAATGCTGAACTAAAAGCGTAAAACTGTGCACAGTATCCACACTCTCATGCCAAACTTCAGAACCTGCAGCATGTAATTATCAAGCCCTTCATTAGTGTCTGAGTTGGGAGCACAAGGCTTCCCACACTGGGAATGAGGATCAACCACCTCTTGCTCGTCATGCTAACACACCCGTTGGTCCCTCAGTACCTGAAGGCAGCAGATGAGAAGAGGCATGTGTGCGATTATCACTTTACTGGAGGTCTTAGATTGCAGTTTCTCAGACAGCTTGGTACACAGGTTCTCAGCTCCTGAGAAGAGTGGATGAATTACATTATTTAACACTTTTAAATATGAAATTACCAGCTACACATAGCTGTGTGGTTTTCTCACAAACATCATAGTAAAAGAAAAAAAAGAGAGGCAGCATGCTGCTCCTCCCCTGCCCGCCCACCTTGCTCATCTTTGACAGCCCACACCATGAGGTCCACGCAGGCTGCGTTGGCATGGCAACGGAGCTTCAGGGGACTGGGTTCCCCTGGCAACCTCTCTGCCTCATGAAGCTCCCTCTGTAGCTCTGACTGGCTGCTGCTGAACTGTTCCAACACAAAGTCATGAACCTCCTTCACAAAACCTGGCTGCAGATCTGACCAGAAAGAAAAAACTAGAATGAATGAGAGAACAATAAAATTAACATCAAAATAAATCAATACAAAAACTAAACATGAACTAAACATGGTGTTATTCCACCAACCTTTCATGTAATAGAGCGTATCCCTGAGCATCTTAAACATGCTGACATACAATGGGTCACTAAAGGCTTTGTAGAAAAGATCTATGCCTGGATTAGCCTATATAAGGTAAATAAAAAAAAAACAATGCTGTAAAAAACAACTGACAAACAATTTACCATACAGTCAGTGACAGTTAACAAGTTATGAGCTTTTTTTTTTACATGATCCTAAGATAAAAACAGCGAGTGTACAATTCAGAAATGTTATAATATACAATATTTACAAATTGTTAATTAGTTATGTGACAGAGACATTTTAATCTAACAAAGCCTTGGTTAGAAAGATGTTAGATATAGGTATACCTCAGTTACTTCCACTATAGTGGCATCGAGCGTTTTCAGAAATGAGTTGGAAACAAAGAGCTTCATCTGGCAAGTACAAAAGGAATACTGTTACATCAAGCTGTGAGGCTAAGGTGAGAGTAAACATCATCCATTTTAAAAGACACTCAGGCAATAAACAAACTAATAAATTAGCAAGCAATCGTGAAAGCACTAAATGTTGATGTTGTGCAACATCTTACCATGTGCATGAGGCGTCTCAGCAGATCCACCGGCACTTTTATTTCTTGCCCACTGGTCCCAGTGAAGAGAGGGGAGACAGAGAAGCTGGAACTGACTGTGGTAAAGTAATAATCAGGGTCCAGTGCACTGCCATCTGGGAGATACGAACCTGAACACAACCACAACTTTGTTGTCACTGCCTTGAGAACATTACCATCACCATTACACAGTAAATTACAAAGTAAAAAGACTCCTTGATACCACCCCCCCCCCCCCCAAAAAAATGCACATCAAAGATGAGTGATGAGCATAAACATGCACGCATTTAACCTTTAGCACACAGACGCTATATATATTTCAAAATCAGCTCTGCTTCTCTGTGAGAAGTCTCATTGCTACTCAGCGCACAATATGTCCGCAGTCTATGACTCATATGAAATTTTGCACTTGCAAAACTGAAACAACCACAGAATATCTGTCACCACTGTGGCAGTTATTCAGCAGCCAAGGAATTTCATTACTACCCAGCTCTAAAATAGATTATTTATTAACACAAAAGGATACCAAAAGACAATTTACCTTCAAAATACTGTGGTCCTGATCCAGTGGGAGAGCAAGGTGAAGGGCCACCTCTCTCTGGGCTTATCTATGAACACATCAGGGCAAAGGGATATATACCAGAGCAGAATTATTGTATTAGAAAGCTAAATTTGAGTTTAAATAAGGCTAAGCAATACCATAAAAGTCACTATTAGCTTACTGTTCAGAGCTAACCTCCTTTCTGACAGTTTATCTCAAGTACTGGCAAAAGGTTCTTTACCAAGTAAACCTGAAATGTCAGATGATGTGCATCATACTTAAAAAATGACATAACCTCTGCTGAAGTATGAAAAATATTTCTTCCTTTTGTTCGGATAATTTATGTTATCCTCCTTGGTTTTCTTGAAGGGGTACTTCAAGATAAACATACAAATGCATGCTTCCTCCTACATGGAAACTATATATGTATATTTGAGAGGTTTTGTACCTGTGTGTCAACACTGGCAGTGCCAGCCTTGCGTCTGAGCGTGTCTCCCTGGCATACCGTAAGAAGGGAGCTCGGCAGGATGGAACGAAAGTCATTAAAGGAGCGCCGCCGGATGCCCTCGGTTTCCACAGCAACACACTGAGCTGGCTGTGCAGAGCCCCGAGGAAAGAGCTGGGACAGTAGCGGCTCGCTCATATTACCATAGCGCCCAAATGCCCTGGTCACACCCAGCAAACAGGGAACCAAGTACTTGCAGAGGTAAACTAGATAAAGTGGACAAAGGCAAAGACAAACGAGTCTAAGAATTTTGACTGCAGAAACCGCAAAACGATGCTGTTAAGAGCAACATGTGCCTATGATGTGTGTGCTAACCATTGTCATGGTTTTCTGGTGCCTGACAGATGTCTAACAGAGATTGCATTAGTTCCATAACAGCTTCCAAAATCTGAAAACACAACAATCAAAAGAATTGAGGCACAGTTCAAGCTACGCACACATTCACCCTAAACACAACTCCACCAAAAGCAATGAGTATTATCTGACCTGCGTGCAGGACTCTGGGTCTCTCTGTGCCACATCAGACAGGAGAGTCACCAGACAGAAGCTGAAGTTCTCTGCCATTGGAAGACTTTCTGTGTGTAAATGCATCCATTATGATTATGACTCAGAACCTCAGTTTGATGATATTGTTATATACCCACACCATATCAGTTTGATTACCGTATATTGTTATATACCCACACCATATCAGTTTGATGATGTTATATACCCACACCATATCAGTTTGATGATATTGTTATATACCCACACCATATCAGCTGGATGATATTGTTATATACCCACACCATATCAGTTTGATGATATTGTTATATACCCACACCATATCAGCTGGATGATATTGTTATA
>JAOYMR010000021.1:818422-833330 GCA_025802075.1 Tenebrosternarchus preto
AGTAGGTGTAGGTGATGAGTAGGTGAATAGAGTAGGTGTAGGTGATGAGTAGGTGGATATAGTAGGTGTAGGTGATGTGTAGGTGATGAGTAGGTGAATAGAGTAGGTGTAGGTGATGAGTAGGTGAACAGAGTAGGTGTAGGTGATAAGTAGATGTATAGAGTAGGTGTAGGTGATGAGTAGGTGAATAGAGTAGGTGTAGGTGATGAGTAGGTGGATATAGTAGGTGTAGGTGATGAGTAGGTGAACAGAGTAGGTGTATACAGTAGATGTTGGTAATGAGTAGGTGAATATAGTAGGTGTAGGTGATGAGTAGGTGAACAGAGTAGGTGTAGGTGATGAGTAGGTGAATAGAGTAGGTGTATACAGTAGATGTAGGTGATGAGTAGGTGAACAGAGTAGGTGTAGGTGAACAGAGTAGGTGTAGGGGATGAGTAGATGTATAGAGTAGGTGTAGGTGATGAGTAGGTGAATAGCTTTGCCTCATTTGTCTGGGTTGACAGAAAAGGAAACTATCAAGATAACAGACACTATGAAATACATTTGAAATGAAAATAAAAGAAAATAATAAAGTAATAAAAAAGAAGTAAAATAATTAACATTATAAAATAAAACATTTTAATAAAATCAGCACTAATTAAAGGAGCAATCAATCATTTTATGACCATAAAGTAGCAAACGATATTTCTGAAAGTAGTTATTTATTATTTTTACATTTTTGCTGTTGAGCGTAGACCACATGAGATGAAGAATTAGATTTCTTTGTAGTCCTCAAATGAGCCAGTATTGGCTACATAGAGGTCCACGCATATGTAGATTGCCATATTTATAATAGATTTAGTACAGAAACATCTCTGAAACATCCAGGCCACGGGGTGTCAGTATTTTGGCTGGTTCATGATGTGAAAATGAGTCATTTGAAAAAATAACTTATTGCTCTTTTAAAAGAAATGCAATCACAGTATTGATTAAATAAAACAACATAATAATTATTTGATTACATATCTCCATTTTTCTTATTAATATAATTGTTTGATAATTTCCATTTTTTATTTGCAATTCTATATGTTCATGAAGAAATGTAAAAATGGATCGAGTGAAATAAAAAATAAATTGGATGGCGTGGTTAACTCAGTATCAGCGAATCATATGAAATCATATGTATTTCATATGAAATACATTTTACCAACTGGCAGGGAGGTCTGTATCTATTATTGTTTAACGCAGGTCATAAAGCACTACAGATCAACGGCATGAATACTGTGAAGTTTACATCTCTTACTCCTTTTAAACACAAGTTGAGGTTGGAGGTAGTTAGGGCTCCAGTTAAATAAGATATTCAGCTACATCTAAAAAGCGAATAACTGTAGGGAATCGTATCCATCTACTGCCATACGGTACTAATATCAAGGATTAGTCAAGGACGAAAACTAATATTCAGTCATAATTATGACAGAAACTGGTAGCATGCTGTATGTCTGAAGCTGGTCAAACCACACTACCAGACTGTAGTACATTACTGTGCATTATTCAAATTGTCATTAAATCATTATCGCAAATAGATACCTTTGTTGTGATACGTCTCTGAAATTTATTCTAAAAAATGTATGTGTGTTTATTTATTTATTTATTTATTTATTTATTTATTTATTTATACTGCGAGCGTATTAGTTTAAATACTTTTCAAATATATATTAAAATATCCTATATTTTCTAATTTTCTACGAAATTATTTAATAGTGCGTCGTGTACAACGTCGTAAAAAAGTCCATATTGTCTCCTCTGTCCATGCAACGTCACTGATATCTCAAAGTGCCTTGCAATAGTGTAGTTTATGTAGTGCAGTACAGAGCTCAAATGGAATCCGCAACGCAGAAGCGCTGTTTTCTTACTAGAAGACAGTAGATTAAAATAATACCAACCCCCAAATATAGTTTTAGGCGTTTAAAGTTTTTTATGTAAGGCATATAGCACAAAAGGCGTTGTCTTATGTGATTCAGACGTTACCCTTACGTTTACCTAATAAGAAATCCGAAACATCAAATTCTATAATAGTAAGTTTTTAAAAACTTATAAAAAAACAAATTACAAGTTTCATTTATAAAAATCCACTTTTGTCAGGATGTTTAATGGAATAATGTATTGATCTAGTGTTCATAACATTCATTACAGTTTCAGCAACCTTTACTGGCATTTACTATAGAAACTCACCAGATATTTGGCACGCTTGTCGATAGTCTTCGCAGCAGTCACCGGTTTTCTGACAGTATGTATCACAGTAGCATACGGTATTCCTCTTGGTGTATTCGAAACACTCGTTGTTTCTACCAGTGCAACAACTAGGCGACTCTCTCTCCTCGCACCCGGCCTCAACCGTCAGGATAGAAACTTTAGACAAACACAATAAAACACTGTACATAGCGACCCAGTGTCGTCTAAACACACATCCATGCGCCCCCATATTTGTAGGTCCTCAAGAAGAATTTTTGATTCTGGTACAACTAAGGTGCACCTGGAAATAAACAGACTTATAAGGAAGAGGTTTTATCCAGAAATAATGTAATAAGAGTTTTAACATTCGTGATTCAAAATAAAGTTTATGTCTATTACAGCTCTGACAAATCGCAATGTAACTAGGTATAATGTCATCTGCGAGCACAGCGATCAGAAATTGTCCGCACACCTTGTTCGGATAATGCGTAGTTTTCTCTGCGGTGCGGAACCGCCCCCATTCGAGTGGTTAGCGGACACTTCTTTCTCGCGAAGGCACATTGCCTCGCTCTAATTTTGCCAAAACAGACAGTTGTGAACTGAGTTAATAAGAACTTAACATCGAAACGTCAAATTTAACGTCAATCTCCACCGAATCTGCAGACTTAAGGCTATAGAACTTTAGGTTACATTTATATCCCTTTTTAGTCTAAATGTAAACAAAAATTTAGGCCAGTACAACATTGGCGAAAAGTAATTGGTGTGTTCTACCAGGATCTATTAAACCTTTTTTTTCAATCTCTCTCTTTCTTTCTCTTTTGCTCCAAAACAAAGAAAATAAGAGAAGAGAAAAGGCAGCAGACTGAGAGGAGTGTTGTGGACAATAAAATTACTTTCGCTTGAGTACGTATCCAATAGCGTACTGTAAAGCGCATCTGGCGGTAGGTGGTAACTGGGAATGGATGATTAAAAACAACGCAAGTATTGTCCCTTTCTGCCGTCTTCTCAAAGCACTGGCCAGAATGCGTATCCTAGCAGCTGGCCTGAGGTGTAACATGGCGTGTGAGAAGCTGAGACAAAGCAATTTGTACATTTTAGCAGGGACAACGTGTAGAGCGATGAACGTAAACACACCATTTAAAAAGACTGCTTTATGGTCTTCTGACGCTATGTTTTCGCGTTTGGGAGGATATTCTGAGATTGGAGGTGATAGAGGGTAAGGATGGGAGCAACAGTATCCAATGAATTCTTATTAGAAAAAAAAAATCATAACAGGCATAATTGGACGAGGAAACACTCTCGAGTGAAGCAGAATAAAGGGGCGTGAAATATTTAAGTAAACGTAGGTAGGGGAAAGTTAGATAGAAAACCCTGTTCTATTCAAACTTTCGTTTCATTTCAAATAGGTATGTTCTCTCTATAACCGGTAGATGGTACTAGTGAATTAGTGACTGCAGATAGTCTCTCAGAACAAGCAAGTCGGTGGTGTCAGTATAAGTAATACAGGTGCTGGTCATAAAATTTGAATATCATGAAAAAGTTGATTTATTTCAGTAATTCCATTAAAAAAGTGAAACTTGTATATTATATTCATTCATTACACACAGACTGATATATTGCAAATGTTTATTTCTTTTAATTAAGAAGGGGGAGAACCAGGAGATTCACAGATGTGGGAGGGGCCTAAGCGTCCAGCCAATCACTGTCACAAACTAGAGTGAACTTGTGAAATGGGAGGTCGACAGCATCCAAACATCCCAGTTTACCAAAACACTTCCATGCCCATGAACCCACTGGCTCTGCACTTTCTATTATTAACATAATAAGGACTCTAGCTGTTGTAGTCTGAAGCTTTTCTTATGCTCCTACTGGAACATCCAGACAGCAAGGCATTCCAATAATCCAACCTAGAGGTAACAAAAGCATGAAACTTGTATTTCTGCATCATGTAGAGACATTATCCTCCTTAACTTGGCAATGTTCCTGAGGTAAAAGAAGGCTATCCTAATTATATAATTTACATGGGCTTCAAGTGAAAGACGAGTCAATAATCACACCAAGGTCTTTCACTGTTGCACTTCATGCAACTGAAAGAGTATCCAGAGTTACTCTGTAAGACAACTGGCTCCTTCTGGCTACCTGTGGTTCAATTACAAGCACTTGTGTCTTATCAGAATTTAGTAATAGGAAATCTGGTGTCTCTCATCTGGCTTTGCTGAAATGTGTAGCTGTGTACCATCAGCATCACAGTGGAAGTTGACACCATGCTTATGATTAATTTCACCCAGAAGCAGCATATACAAAGAAAAAAGCCGTGGTTCTAAAACAGAACCTTGAGGGACACCAAACTTCACCTTAGTCAGCGCAGCGTCCCCATTTACATCAACAAACTCATAACGATCTGTCAAGTAAGACCTAAACCATGAAAGAGCCGTCCCTTTAATTCCAGCAACATTTTCTAATCTCTGGTGGAGATTAGAAAATGTTAGAATGGTATGATCAAAAGTGTCAAAAACTGCACTGAGGTCAAGAAATACAAACAAACACACAGCCCTGATCAGAGGCCAGAAGTAGGTTATTTACCACTTTAAACATGTTTCATGAATGTTATTTCTGTGTAGTTAAGAACATGCTACAAGTCTTTCTAGGTTCTTGAAGATAAAGGGAAGGTTTGATATTGGTCTATAAATGGATGGTTGATTGGGGTCAAGATCAGTTTTTTTATCATGGGTTTGATAATTGCTAATTTAAATGATTTAGGAACATATCCGGTGGTAGGAGAAATTTTTTTTTTTAAAGTAGGCTCAATTACTGCTGATAGTACCTTTTTAAAACATGGTGCAGGTAAGGGATCAAGTAAGCATGATTTAGATGAGTAAATAAGTGAAATTAGCTCAGTCTGATTTAGAGTAAAAACTTCTAATTGCTAAACTGATATGGCTAAACTGACATCAACATGATTGGCTATAACATCATCAGGCTTTAATTTAATAGTATGAATTTTCTGCCTGATATTTTCAACATTATTGTTAAAGAAATTTATGAAGTCACCATTGTTACATGTTGATGGCACATATGCATCTGTGGTGGTCCTGCTCCTAGTTAGTTTCGCTACAGTATTAAATAAAAATCTAGGATTATTTTTATTATCTATTATTAGCATGGAGAGATAATTTGCTCTAGCAGCACTAAGAGTTTTTCTATAACTCAGGAGACTCTAGTTTTTTCATCAGTCTTGATTGGCTCATCGTCCAACCCCATATAACTTATCTGGTGGGTGATTGCTTATAAACATCATTCCGCTATACCTTATACTTTATAACTCCTCTTCAAGAAAAATAAAGAGAATAGTCTGGAAGATTACTGATAAAGTTACTGAGAGTAGCTGGTTTGAATGTACATTTTATGCGGTAACATGGCAGAATACACCTATTTTGGCAAATACATATTTTGAATGAGATGAGGAAATGATCTAAGATAGCTTCAGACTGCAGCATTTGCAGATCAGTGACACAAATCTAAGGCTAATAACACTTTTGTAGACATTCCAGATAAGCTTGTCAAGATCGTCCCCTCCACCACTCACATATTGTTTTTACAGTGGCTCTTGCCTCATGACTTTAGCAGCGGTGTGGATTAGTGTGCAATGGCGCTTGATTTTGTGAAAAAAGAGTAAATTATTACAACTATTATGATGAATCATCATATGTTTATGAGGGTAAATCTTTTTTTAAATTATTTTTATAGTATCTTCAGATGCATATTTGTCCTAAATTTGATCCATTATGAGATACTTAATACTTAAGCAGTTTAAATTGACTAATTTTTGGACTGCATTCATGTACTTTATGTGAAAAGCTTATACCCAGGAAGTCACGTCACAACTGTGATATATATTAAAACATGTTACTTCACATTTAATAATCCAGGCCAGATGGAATGCCTTTATTTGTCATATACATGTTCATATACACACATCTACAGTACCATGAAATTCTTTTCCCCCACTTCCCAGTTTCTTTGGGCTGTGGTTAGAGCACAGGGTCAGCCATTGGACACAACCTCTGGAGTTAAGAGGGTTACAGGCCTTGCTTAAGTGCCCAACAGTGGCTGCATGGCAAAACCAGGATTCCAACACACATCCTTCCAACTTATAGGCCCTAGACTACCACTGCACACTGACATGAAAAAGATCTGCTACAGTTTTTTCAGCACATTCACTTGTTAGTTGTGTCCCACAGTTCTTTTGTAGTTGTAGAATATTGCACAGAGGCAGAGCTAACATTTATACACATTTTAACATTTATATCAGGAAATTGACCAGCATCAAATGTATAAGTTGAACAACAGGAATCATAAGAAACCAAATGTTCTTTTGTTTTTAAAATCAAGTCTGAGGAACGTATGGTTAAAGGCACATGTACAACACAAAGAAAATACAAAATTATTAAAATTGGCTATCAAAGGGAGTTACAAATTAAACTTTTAAAAGAAAATATACAGCTGCAAACAGTGATTCTTGGGGTCCAAGCACTATATTGCAAGTAGTACAAGACATATTGTAATGTAGCTTAAATTAAAAGCTTACAAATACATAATAAACTTCAAGGAATACCAAAGCAGAATGAACCAGACTCATTGGAGGTTTTGAACAAGTATGTGAAGTTTGTTGATTTTTTTTTCTGGCTTGGTGAAAATAGAAATTGATGAAATATGACAATCACATATGAAATTTAGAAACATAAATGCAAGAGCTTTGCATTGTGAAATTATTTGTTACACTCCATTTTAAACAAGAGATATTTTAGTATGGTCTAATTTTCACCTCTCTAACCTCTTCTAGCACACACTCCTTAGGCTGATTTGCACCATCTAGATATCCTCCACAATCTGATTATCCCTACTAAAGTTTTAAGCAGTTCAGTGTGAGGCAGCCCACAAGTTTAGAAGTTTGTCAATTATGAAAGGAAAACTTATACCTTCTGTACTGGAGAAACCAGATAATGGACTAGGTATGTAGTGCAATATTCAATGACAAAGAACAAAGTTTTAGGGCTGAAGAAAATGTTGAAGGCCATTAATAGCGCTGAGAAGTAAGTTTTACCAAGTAAAGTGATTCCAGTTTGGTTTGCTGTCTTGTATTATGGCTGTGGGCATCAACGCAGACGTAGGCTGGGGAGGATATGAATAAGGCTATATGGAAGTGGCTAGGTTTGCCATAAACTCTTCTAAATAATGTGGCATGGAAATGAAGTGCTGAAGCTACCATTGATGAGTTTAGTTGAGAAATGTAAATGTGCCAAGATAAGTAATAAGTTGATTTTGTTAGAGTCTAAGAACATGCAGCTGCACTAATGTGAAAGGCAGGGAGAAAGTGGAGTCCGAGTGGCAAAGCAGTTACCTAAGAGCACACTAGAGCATAGAGATGTGGAAAGGGCAGGTGTAGAGTGGAAGAGCAGGGCTTGGGTCAGGTGATGTTCATAAACAAGAACCATGGAGGTCAACAGCAGCTTCGCATGGAAAACAAGGGCAATGGCTTTATGGGGAAAATTTAGTGAAGCAGAGAATCAATCAATTGTGTTGCACAAGATTTTTGCTTGGCTCGATTTACAGCAAACTGTAAATATCCTTTTCAACTTTGCAAAATCTTGGACAGTGGGTAGGTGAAGATCCTAGCTACATATAATCATGTGCAAGGGTTGGGACATTGAAGCACATTTTATTTGCATGTAAGGTTAGTCTGTTGCAGGGTTGATATACATGGAGACTAACAGGTGCCTAGTCCATTAGCATGTTTATTCAATAAATAAGCACATAGTGATGAACTCTTTGCCTAGTAAAGCGATTTGGTTCATGCGCAAAGGGCAGTGAAAGCATAAGGTGTAATATATATACACAGCTGATGAAGGACCTAAAATATCCTGTGTGTGTGTGTGTGTGTGTGTGTGTGTGTGTGTGTGTGTGTGTGTGTGTGTGTGTGTGTGTGTGTGTGTGTGTGTGCGCGCGCGTGTGTGCGTGTGTATGTGTGAGTGCGTGTGCGTGTGTGTTGAAGCACACATGGGTAGAATCACTATACTGAGGCTGGATGGTGTTGTCCTCTGAAAGTGGACAGTTTATTTTACAGGTAGTTTATTTAACAACTTAATTTGAGGATGCAGTGTATGAAGCTTTAGACAGGAATAAGCTGTAATACACAGACTTGGCAGCTGAGGTGAGAATATGTGGGTGGCAGGCATATATAAGGCCAGCAGAGATGATTGCTAGGTGGCTTGTAGCCCAGCTCAGTCTCTACCTTGCTTGTTGAATTTGGTCTTAGAGGTGGTAAAACTAAAGGATTATCTGAAGCAGTGGGCTAGTCAGTGGCTCTTGGTGAGAAGAGTACAGGGTAATTGGACAAATATATTTTTACAGTGGAATTACTGAGGTGTTCAGTGTGTCAGGTATGTGGAGGTCTAGGCAGGTATGTGGAGGTCTAGGCAGGTATGTGGATTGTTGTGTCGTGTCATTGTCATGTACAGAGTGCCAGATCCAGATGGAACCAGTGGCACTAAACATACATTCACGGTGCCAATGGGACTGGGTATGGTAGTGGTTAGTGGAGAGGATTTTACTGGTTAGCAAATGATAGCTATGCAGATGTGCAATGGGTAAATACAGAGAGATTAGTTCTGTGTGCTAGAAACTGGTAACACTAAATACGCAGTAAGAGTGTCAGTGAGCTGGGTATGGCCTTAGTCAAAAGGGAAGCCAACGTGGATTTACGTCTAAATACATTTTTGTATTTGTTTGTTTTGCTTGGATGTGGGAGGCACTGGGATGCCAGATCTCACTGTTGGTCTTTTTGGAGGCGTCATGGAGCTTTGGAGGTTGTGGTGGCTGTAGTGAAGTGAGTGAGATACATAGAGTGAGGCCCTATGTAAAACTAATGGTTTGGCACAAGATATTCAACATCTCATATGTAATTATAATTGTTTACCAAGTTTGACAACCTAATCAGACAGGTTCCAGTAAGTGGAACATTCAGTAAGTTTATTGAATGTTACAGCCCTAGTGATGCAGGCACAGCAAAATTCTGGCCTACGCCAGAATGGGATGCCCACATCTGAAATTTGGTGCTGTTCCCTCAAAGTATTCATAAGCTGGAACTATATATGCATAGGACTGGTAGTGGAAGCTTCACCCCAGTTTTGATTGGTGCCTTGAAACTATATTAATTATTACATTTCAGATTCAAGAATATCTAGAGGTCAGCTTTGTGTAGGTCTGTTGAAAAACCTATTTTTGTGTGATTTTATGTGATTTTTCATAATATGTTAATGATTTAGAAGTCAAAGTAAGCAGAGTTTAATGGCTCTGGATGCTTTTGTTAGGTTAGAAGACTAGTAAATCACTAGGAAAGAATTTTAATTTGTATGACATATGGTGATGGAGTTATGGGTGAATGCATGTGTGTGATAAAGCATCACCTAAAATGGGACTGGGCAGGCATTATATTATAGATAATGCCAAGGTTAATGTCTGTAGGACGTTCAGTCTGGTCTGGCCGATTTGTTTCAGCAGGGAATAATAAGGAAATAATAAGGAAAACCTAACAAAAAGAATAGGGTTCCAGTTCCTTTGGTGCTTGGACCCCTGACAGCTGCTGTTAAAGAGTACATTACATCTACAGTAAACTCAGATGGACAAAAAAAAATCTGTGAAGCAAAGATTAAAACGTTTAACTTGTATTCATGTAAATTAACGGGACTTAAAATAATCTTAATGTATAAATTTCTAAATAAATAAATACATAAGTAAGCAGGGTACCTTAAGCACATGTAAAGATACCCTTTCAACCACTGTTAAGTTATTACATTGTTTGGAATGTAAAATAGCAAAGGCCCCAAGTTAATCTTTGAAAAAGTGCTACTGCTTCTACCTCCTATAAATCAGCAATCATAAACTCCATTGTTTTATTAAATCATTTGAGTTCTTAATGTTTCTTTTAGAACACATAAATATTTCCACTCATAATAAATGTTACAATTAAATGTTTTGAACCAATTTCAAAAACATAGAAGTTACATAATCTGCAACTATATCATTCTCTCAAGTTCAAAGTAACTTCCTGTGTGCATTTGTGCATTTGCAAATACCAGACAATGAGATTCTAATGGATAGTCCCTTAATCAGAAGTGAACTGAAACCACTACCCTTAACTATCCAGTCCATTGGCACATTAGAGGTTAAAACATAAATACTGCCACATTTACTGAATAACTGCTACCCTGCAGAAGGACACTGCTAAAAAACACCTGTGTGCAAATTTCAAGATCTATAGTAAGAGTAATGTAATTGTAATGTCTATAATGTAAGCATTCAGAGACATAAAAAAAATACTTCTAAGCACTTAGCAGTCTTTTGGCACAGTGATGGCGTCTCACGTTGTCTCCACTTGTCCTCTCTCCCTTCTGTCCTCCCACTCTTCTCTCACTTGGTATTCCAGACTTTGTTGAGGACCTTCACCACCTCTTCATAGATGATGAAAACAATGGCTACATCCAAACACACACGACCCAGTCTGGGAATGGTGCCCTTGTAGAACCTGAACATGAGCAAGACACATAGTTTAGCTTCACTTCAAAGTCAAAAAGTTTCCAGTTGAGATTTGAACTGGATCTCATCCACATCTGTGTTTATAGACCACAGATAAACCACACATGACAACAGACTTTGATCTTCAATTTTTCTTAATTAAAATGTTTCATAGCACTTCATAAAACACTTCATAAAAACTTTTAAGTACAAGCAAAACCCACTAACAAGACACACACACACATATCCTTGTGCAAGCGCATGCACACACACACATTCACACACGTGCACACACACTTACGCAGTTGGTCCCTCGTGTTTCATGATCTGCACAGCACAGTCCATAGTGTTTTTGTACTTGTGAGCCTCCAGACCCTGAACAAAATACACATATAATCTTGAACAGTAGTTAGCACAGTGTGTAGATCACAGATCTAAATGCACTGCACATAGGCCCACAAATGAACAGCACTTGCCTGCATTCTGGTCTTGATGACATCTAGAGGGGTGTTGCCAAACACGCTAGCAGCACCAGCTACTGCGCCAAACACGCCTGTCACTATTGGGTTCATTGGCTTGTTTGGGTCATTACCTAGGTAACACAGAGAATAAGTCAGATGACATAAGTAACATTTAAAATGTACAGATCTGTCAGAGAAACAACTAAAGGCAGCATTTCACATTTGTAAACATGCCTTAAAATACAACTGTAACTTAATTATCAGTCCTACCAGACTGCAGCACACAAGCCTACATAACTCATTGGACACCAACCTTTGTACCAGTTCTTCAGTGAGGTCATAACAAAGAACCGAATAGCCTGATTGGAGCCCTGCTTTAGAACTGTTGCTGTGAGACCCTGATATGTTCCCCTGATCCCTGTGAGAGTGAAAGAGAGTGAGTGAGAGAGAGAGTGAGAGAGAGAGAGCGCGAGAGAGAGAGCGAGAGAGAGGGAGGGAGGGAGAGCAATTTATGAGTTACCATGGTGATTACAAGGACTCTAGACATTGGCTCAAGTAAGGTAATAACCTTAATTATTAAAAGGTCATGTTTAAAAGGACCAGGTGAGATTTTTCATTTAAATTCACTGCATAATGGTATTTTATTGTATTGGCATAAAACTATGCACTACCTCTTCTGACCAGCAGAGAGCACCACAGTTTAAACAAACACAGTTTTCTGTACCTTGGGTTCGGACAATTTCTCGGACCCCATGGAAGAAGCCACGGTATTTGGGGCTGGCTGATGTTTGGTCATGAATGAATTTAACCTGGTAAAGGAAGGCAGAACAGCTGAAGACACACTTTGCACCTATTGGAATTGACTGATAGGCCTTCATTTATTATGAAGGTGTTTGAAGTTTCAGGTTCAGGCATCAAGAGTTACTCAGCAGTGGATTAGACACAATTTTACTGTGTGGCAAGTCATCCCAAAAATAAAGGGAAAAATCCTGTTTACCTTTCTGTAATCATTTGATGTGCTAAAACACAATGTATCAAACATTTTTTTCTAAAATGCTGTCTTGTAAAACAGAAGGTTACTTCTGAAAATCTGAAATACTTCACTTTACTACTGTAAGAACATCGAAAATCACAGCCATGCCACTAATGAAGGTATATAACATCAGTCTGGCTGTACCTTGACCGTCTCCATGGGGCAGACAACAAACACTGCTTCCATGACCCCTGCTCCGAGACCACAAACAAAACCACGAACTGCATCCAACCGTCCAACCTCATCACGCATCTGATTACTGAGGATCTCAAACATGCCAAACCTACATAGAGAAGGAGAGAGAGAGAGAAAGTGAACAAAAAAGAAAGGTTTATATTCATCATTAGTCATCATTGTTATCGGTCATCAGTCTAAATCATTTCCAAATAATTTCCTCATCAGACTCACAGAATGAGTCTAGTTTGTTTTGAGTGTTCACAGGAAGTAGTGTTGTGGCTAAAGGAAGCATAGCAATTCCCTTCTACTGGAGTAAGAGATTTCGCTCCTCCCATAATCTGATACTCAGGCATGATTGATGACATACACAGCCACAGACTAACATAAACATAAGCATAAATGCAGATGCATGCACACACACACACACACACACACAATCTTTCCCTCCCTGCCAGACAGAGTCAGCCTGTAGCCCTGTAGAATATTTACCACATGCCAAGAAGACACACGCTTTCTCTTTAATCAGCTGGTATCGACAGTAACCCAGGCAACCGCTGGCAGGGAGACCACCAGTAACTAACAGCATGATCCAGGAACTTGAGGGGAGATTCATCTCTGAGACTGGAGGAAGACCAGGCAGACACAGAGCTATTTATAGCTCCGAACTGAGTTGTGGGCTTAGAAAACCAGACACGCCCAAGCAAGTGCTTGTACAGACGGCCGTGTGTCTGATGAGTGTCGCCGTTATATCTCTGCTGGATCACACCCATGCCCACCTTAAACCGCCCCATATCTCGCTCTGCATCGCATATCTCACTCACTGTTATTCCCCCATCTGTCCGTTTCTCTCTATCTGCTTCACTCTCACATGCTTGGTGTCCGTCTGTCTCTCCATCTTGCTTTTCCTCACTATATCCCACCCCTCTCTCTCTCTCTCTCTCTCTCTCTCTCTCTTTCTATCCATCTATATCTCGCTGTCCCTCTTTCGCTCCATCTTTGTCGCAGCACTGGGTCATTTATTCTCCTCTTTATTAGATTAGAACAGCTCTTTGACAAGACGAGCACAAGGACTCTAAAAAGGAATCCAATCCTTGTCCATCACTCTGTTTCTCCTCCACATGGTCTCTCTCTAATAAACCAACACACACATTATTCATAAGGGGCTGCAAAACATGGTGAAAAAACAACACATGCTTCTTCTGCTCTCATGTGTGTGTCCTATGGAACTGAATCTATATGGAACTAAACAGTGACCATCAATGTAAGAAAATTAACAATAGATGCTTCTGCACTTAATTAATGCACAAATTAACGTGATAAAAGACTGAAAGTTTGATCGAAAAACAGGAGGGACAGGATACGTCTTAGATGAGTCACTAGTATTTGTCATCCTGGGCAGTGTTTAACGACACTGGCTCCATTAGCGGGGGAACTGCAAGGTCGATCTCTCCTGCTGCCCTCATCTCTCTCTCCTCTCTCGCTCATTCTAACTCTGCTTTACTCAATTTCAATGCAAGCTCAATCAGCTAATGAAAACAGGAGGGCAGAAGGAGTACAGAGCAAAGGGAGGTTTCATGGCCAATCAATCAGAGTGCTGTGAAAGGGGAAGGGAGAGTACAGCAGAACATGCGCTGAGTCTTACAGCGAAGGCGTTTTCTCTTCACCTTCCATCCACAATGGAGCAACCTCAACTAGTAGGGCATCTTCAGCTATAGCAGTTAATGTGGAAATAGTTCATGGTAATCTAAGTTTAACTAAAACTAGTAATAGGTTTGCCATCAGGGAGGAGTGTGTGTTTGTGTGTGTGTGTGCGCATTTGTGTATATTTGTGTGTGTTTTGAGTGTGATGTGTCAGATAGACAGATGGGTTCAGCAGTGCATATCCTGAGTTGTCAATCAGAGCAAGGTTCTGTGCTAACCCTATGGCTTAGTGGTTACACACACACACACCACACCACACGCACACACACACACCTCACTGCTCGCTCACACACACACACACACACACACATCTTGAGGGAGCTGAATGTCCAAGCCTGTCATAAATGTGAAAAGGGCTTTGGCAGAATTCAAATTTCTTGTGCATTTGTGTTGGTGAAAATGTGTGTTTGCGTGTTTGTGTAAGAATGTGTTCTGTTGGCCTTTGTTCTACGAACAAAAACAAGAGGCATAATAAATGTCAAGTCTCCAAAATAGAAATATTATTAAAGCTGTCACTATGAAATGAAATTTAAATGCGTAGTTTGTGTGCGTGCGGGTGTATGTGTGTGCGTGTATGTATGTGTGTGTGTGGGTGAGGGTGCATGTGTGCATGTGGATGTAGGTGTATGTATGTGCGCGTGTGGGTGGATATATGTGTGCGTGTGGGTGGATGGATGTGTGCGTGTGGGTGGATGGATGTGTGCGTGTGGGTGGATGGATGTGTGCGTGTGGGTGGATGGATGTGTGCGTG
>JAOYMR010000021.1:847407-864566 GCA_025802075.1 Tenebrosternarchus preto
TATCCTCTGTGTTACACTATGTTTATATAGTGATGTAAATGTGTCCTCTATGTTACACTATGTTTATATAATGATGTAAATGTGTCCTCTATGTTACACCATGTTTATATAATGATGTAAATGTGTCCTCTATGTTACACCATGTTTACACAGTGATGTAAAATTAATGAATGATCCATTTTCCCCTATATCTTACAAATCATATACAGATTATAGCTGCTTTAAAATGCATAAAGGAAAAATGACTGGTTATTTACATTGGTGTCAGCCACAGCAAGGTGATAATTACAGATTATCGTATCAGCCCAAGAAAAACAGTGGTGCATCCTTCCACATGCAACCCACACTATACTGTAGTACTGTACCACCCTGACAATCTAACAATTCATTTACACTCAGTAGACTATAAATTATCCAGTAACTCACACCTCTTTCCAGGTGCGTGTGGAGTTAGCTTTGCGGGCACTGTCCACTGCTGCCTGGTACTCGTCAAGATGGACTAGCGTGGATGCTAAACGTGCAAAATTAGACACGTTATTGAAGAGCAGCCTTGCCGCTTCAAACATGCCCTCCTCATAGCAGCGATCTCCAACCTGTAGGGAGAACAGACACCCAACAGGAGCCAGGAGAGATTTAGAAATGAGTAAGAGAAAGAGAGAGAGACAGAGAGAGAGAGAAACAGGCACATCTGCTGCGCTGGATTCATTCTCTTTAGTACTGTGGTTCAAGATAGAGTCTGCCCCCTTTTGGTCAGAAGCAGTAGCACTACTACTACTTTTAAGTCATAATTTATTAATAAATGGTTTGGAGGTAATGATGTCCTTCAGTGTTTATACCTGTTGTATGTGAGCATTGTTGGGGCCATTGACAAACTCCTCCAGTTCAGAGAGGCGACTAGTTTTAGCCAAAGCGAAGATGAGTTCGGTTTCTACGTAAGACTCTCGTGCTTTCTTTCGTGCCATTTGCAGAAACTTCACCAGATCTTCCCAGTTATCTAAACATGCACACCGATACACACACACACACACACACACACACACACACACACACACAAGGTTCATCTCTTTACCTGATGCTGAGTAATAACACAAATGTCATAATGTGTAATATATGACAAGCTAACAAGCAGCTATAAAACACACCTACACAGATGTGTTATCCCTCCAGAACACAAAGGCAAGTATTCTAAGGGCTGTATAGGACTAATTATCTGGATCAAATGTGTCAACAACTGCAACAGAACAATCAACAACAGTCCGGAGGTCCTTAAGAAGTGAACTAAAAACCTCTGCTTTAGGAGAGTTCATTCAGGTCTGTGAATCAAGCCCTGACTGTGGAAGGAGATGCGAAGACACGCTTACTGTTCCTGCTGGCCGCGTCCACTACTTCCATGTAAGCAGAGGGGTCTTCTGCTCTGATGTAGGAGTCAATGGCCTCTTTCACCAGGCTTTTCTGAAGCTGAGCTCGGGCCAGCTGACTCCACACCGCCCCTTCTGCACAGCGCTCGGCAAACTCATACGCCCGATCCAGGTTCCCAATGTGCTCGATTAGAACCTATATAGCACCCACACACACGTGCACACACATATGCGCGCATACACACACGCATACACACACACACACACATACACACACACATACACGCAAAGGCACGCGCACACACCCCTTCATTTTTCTCTTTATGCAGTACCAAACTGGCTATTTATGTCAGCATGGGTTAGGGTTAATGGTCCTGAATTAGCGTTTGTGTGTACCTGGATAGCAGAAGTGTTGACATCAAACTTCTTAAAGATGGAGAAGGCTTCCTCAAAGAGCTCATTACTTATGGCGATGTTAGCAATATCTGGTGCATCATAGTTGTCCAGGTGGTTGATGTACTCCATCACACGAGTACGGTCCGCTTTAATGGCCGTCAGAATCAACAGGTTCTGCAGGTTTCTGTTACAGTCACATGCAGCCACACAGTTTGGAGAAGCAGTGGATAAGGTTCTATTCTACCCAGCCTGCCCCATGGTTCTGTCCAGCCTTGCCCAACAGATCAATCTGACCTGCTCCTTACCAGCATGCTCTGTGGTTCTTACCCAACGTGCCATGTGCTTTTGCCCAGCGTGCCCTGTTGTTCTACCCAGCATACTCTATGGTTCTTACCCAGCATGCCCTGTGGTTCTACTCAGCATGCCCAGTGCACTCGGCTGACCTGTGCTCACTGAAGATGGAATTATCCAGCACGATCTTCTCCAGGAGCTCAATGAGTTCATTGGGCAGGTCTGCAGTCATAAAAGCTTTAACGGTGACAGACACTTCCTCTGGATCCTGCGTCTCAGGAAGAGCCGTCTGGACCACCTACCTCCCCCCAAAAGAAATGAAAACATCTTACATTATTAGTCACAGAAGACAATCTTGAAATATTATTTCTGATAAGGTTATATAAACTGTTTTATCATAGCGCTGCCAAAACACTTTGAGGGGCCCGACCTGGTCGATGAGAGGTCGCCTATGAGGATTACCCTCTTCCAGGACCTCAGCCCACAGGTCCGGATCTTTCCGCCGAACCAGATAACGCGCTTCACTTTTAAACAAGGAGTTCTCATTGCACACCTACAAATACATCAGACCTTTTTGTTAAAATAAATAAATAAATAAAAATCCTGTTTTTCTTCTGTACGGTGAGTTCTTTACACTGTCCTGGACATTACCCCGGCTCATGGCTCGTGCGCTCCAAGGTTCCAGAGCGATTGCCTTACCTTGACGAGCTCTAAATCGCACTGTCCCCTCTCGTAGGCCACGAACGCTAGGTGTGGGTCCCTCTTCTCGCAGTAACGACCCACGATGATACTGTCGTAGTTGGGGTTCTGCCGCAGGAAGTGCTCAGGACTACTGTTACTGTCGATGTAGATCTTGGCCAAGGCATTGTGGGTGGCCGGCTCCTCACTGCCCTCCTGCACTCGCGCTTCAAGCCAAGGTGACAGCAGCTTCAACCTGCACAAACGCGCTTTTTAAAAGCTGCAGCACACCACCTAGCAGTTCTACATAATGCACTGGACTAATAAAGAGCTTTGGTCAACTGTGAATGAAGGTGTCACTATGTGAATGGAAAACAATGTGGAAGTAGGTGTGGAAGCAATGTAGTCTGAAGCGGTGAAGATGTAAAAGCTAAAGGTTGTAGCTATCAGAACAAATTAGGTCTGAGCATTGGTAGTACAAATACTGAATGTAGTACAACTGATATTAGAGTATTTTTTACGCTATATTGCAATACCAGAAGGTAATACTTTGGAAGTCACTCTTCCATTAATTAAACTATGTTGTGAACCATGTTGTGATTCTTAGGACAAACATTTGCTGATACATGTGTTTATACATGCATCTTTCATATGATCCAACAAAAAAAAACTTGGGTTGGCCAAACTGAAATGCAAAGGTTTGGCCAACCCTGGTAAATGCTGTGACTAAAGTCTTAAAGGAGTAAAAAAATGCATAAAGTTAAAAGATGACAATATTTTAAGTAAGATTACTTTTTAAAATAGTAAAAAAAAGTAAATATTAAGGCACCAAGCATGATCAGAACCAAGTAATAGAATTGATATGACAGTATACTGAGAATGCACTCTTAGCGAAGCACGAATCAATACAGTCATGGCTATATTGATATTTATAAACATTTATATTCTTTACCCATGGGTAAAGAAGTGTCCAAGTGCAGTATTCAACAAGTCCAGAAGAAAAAAAAAATGGCTTTAGAAAAAAAATCAATGCATTCATAAAGGGACAGCCATGGATAAGCAGCTCTAGTCAGCCTCTTCAAACATGGGTGTAAAAATGTCAATTTAAGACAGAACTGCTAGAGTTTCAACATCTGTGAGCTCTAATAATATTCAGAGTTAAAGCCTTTCCTGTTAATGTGAGGTTAGAAGCTATTGGGTGTACTCTTGTTTTCTCAACCTATTGACAGTTTTTGGTCTGTGTGTTATTATTTATTAATGTCATCATTAATCATTAGGTGATATTTGCTGGTATTCAGTTGCTTCCATCCTTTCCTCTATGAAATATTCCTCAACACAGGTCAGAAGCAGGATCGATCCACCTCCAACATGCCTTTGCTCATTGCGGCTAAAAGGTTCTATTTTAAGGATTTCCAGCAATTCTACTTATTTTCTCAGGTTTTCTTTGTTTCCAGACCTTAACTTGACCTCTACCATTCCAGTTAACTGACATTTCTTTTTGTTTGTAACATTACAAACTGAGGAACCAGCTATCTGAACACACTTCAAAGCACCAGACAGCTGCTTTGAGGAATCCATGGCTGCTGATTGTTGGTTAAAGGTACCCGAGAGCTCAAATCTCTTGGGGTGCCCAAATGTTTGCATGGTGTTCCCTTACTTTGTTTTAACTCAAACTGTACAAAACCAAAAATATGCAAAAATCTTAAGCTTAAAATGTCTAAAAGGACACTTAATCTTTAGCTTCATGCCTTTACCAGATCAACTCTTGCATGCCACTGTATTTTCTCATGGTAATATTATACAATATTTTAGTCAGGTCAATATTTTTCTCCAACATTTATTAACGTAATGAAGCCATTTGGCTCAAACAAACAATCTCAAAAGTTTTCCCTCCATTATTTTTGTTCTGTAGCTTTACCTATTCACCAGGTTGCATCACACATCTTGTATTCAGCACCTTCCGATTGACATCTGCACTGGCCAGTTACTATAAATATCCTTCAGCTCTCTTGCACTCACTTTAACCTTTTTATATAGGACAAAGGTACTGACAAAGTGCAGACATATAAAGCCAAAAGGAAGTGGACTGTAATGACACCTTATACATACAGAACATGGAAGAGGTTTTGTATCATAGACTATGCTAATCAGAGTAAGAGTGAAGCTCTGTGTCAACACTGGAACAACTTACTCTTTTGCTCTCCTCCAGGTTTGAGTCCATGCACATCCATACAAACTTAACACTGTCAAAGTGACACTGAAGCTGAAGGACCAAGTGCAAAGTCATCTACCTGTTTCTCTTCTCGACCTCGTCCACTAGGTGGTCTGTGCTGAAGTCTCCCCGTACTGCCATGATCAGATTCTTTATCACGTCTTCTGAGCAGTCCACATCCAGCAGGCCTCCCACTACCACTGGCAACCGACTGGGGTTTACCTACACACACACACACACACACGGTTACAAAAACACCATAGTACCTGGGTTTACCTACACACACAAACACACACACACACACACAGAATTACAAATACACAACGGTACTGAGGTTTACCTACACACACAGACAGTCAGTCACAAAAATACCGCAGTACTGGGGTTTACCTACACACATACATACACACACACACACACACACACACATACACACACACATACACACACACACACACACACACACACGGTTACAAAAACACCGCAGTACTGGGGTTTACCTACACACACACACACACATACACACACACACACACACACACACACACGGTTACAAAAACACTGCAGAACTGGGGTTTACCTACACACATACACACACACAGTTACAAAAACACTGCAGAACTGGGGTTTACCTACAAACACACATACACACAGTCACAAAAACACCGCAGTACTGGGGTTTACCTATACACACAGACACACGGTCACAAAAACACCGCAGTACTCGATACCACCAGACTATCAAGACACACATTCAGCTGTATTGGCACATAAAGTGTAACATTTCCTGTGTCCCAACATACTACGTTGAATACTTTAGAGCAAACCTTTTGGACATAGATCTCGATGTACTTCTGCAGGTTGTTGCGATACAGGTACAGCACAAGGTCGTGGACGAAGTCAAAGCGGTCACAAACGATGATTAACGGCAGCTGATCAGTCAACTTGGCTTCCTGCCAGTATGAAAAACAACACATCCATTAACAAAAGGTCAATTAATTAGTCTGGAGATAATATGCAAACACAAACAAATTTAAACTTTAATTGCTTTATTTAGATTAACAAGTAAAAAAAAATCCCAACAAGATTTATTTGGAACAATTAGACCCACCTACACAAACCCTAGAGATGGTAACGCTACCAATGTTTCAGCAGTGATCTCGAACTGAAATGCGATACAGCCACAAGCTGATATTTTTTTCATTAAAAACCTCTGTGGAGCTGTGGCTCAGTTGTCTGGGTGAAACGTAGATAGCTGGGAAAATCTTTTGTGTGACGTGTTATATATTTTTAAAGGCATCATGCAAGGATACGACACATGAACAATCACAAGGCAGTCAGGCCTCCGTTAAATCTCTAGGTCTCGTCAAAACTCGACAGATGTCTTCATGGAAAACAACTCGGACGTTTTCTAACAAGCATTTGCACTTATTACTGCAGATTCATATTGCATTGAAGACAGACAAGGATAGTGCAGTGTGGTAATGGAGACGATAGCTAAACTTAAATCAGTAATGTATTTCCTCTGTGAGCTGTATTTGCTTCATTTTTTCAATTGTATAATTGTATTAATAATTTGTATAATATGCTTGTTTCTTGTTCTAATACGCTGATGTTATGTAAGGAAACTCCACTGCAAGGAACAGGCTATCCGCCTTCTATTGAGAACATTTAAATGAGACAAAATAGCATCTTAGCACTGTTTAGCACTGCGACCTGTAAATGAAAACATCTAGGGTAAACGCCCCTATTAAGCTCACTTACCCATTAATCACACCTCAGACTTTTGACTTTTAAACTTTAACAACTTTATTATAAATTATAAAACTAATAACATTAAAATTAACATTGTTACATGAGAGATTAATATTTCATTTTAACTTAACATCTCCTGCTAAACAGAATGACTTTTGCTTTAAATACGTCAAATTTTAGCTTAATAGGGGCGTTTACCCTACTCAATTTGAGTTATACAACTTGGCTATTTGTGTAAATGAACATGGCACTATAGTTCATCTGAAGTATTTTCTCATTATTGAATGCAACTTTAATTCCACATTGACTTAATACTGACCTTTGCAATTTTTCTTCTTGTGAATTTCAGTGGTAAATCACTGTTCTATACTATACTGCACTATACGCACCAACCCACTAAATGAGCAAGCACAGACAGAGACTCAATGAATCTTATTTATCTATCAGTTTTTAAATACAGCTTGAGTATGTTTTAGGTATGCGCTAACTTAAAATAAAGACAATAATGAATACTTAAAAATATATCTTTGAATTAACTTTCTTGCTGAAAAGATAGATATTATAACATGTTTTTCTATGAAAAGCAGAAATAAAATACAAAACAGCAGTTTTCCCTTAAAATTAAAACCATCCATCTAAATTTCCAAAAAATAGCAAGACCATGATGACAGAAAAGTGAATTATGAGCAACTGGCACAGCTCCTCTTCAGCATTTGATGCAAAACGACATATTTGGCAAAGCAGCATAGTAACACTGAACTAAATTACTGAGATGAGTTTTCATCATCCAGACAGATGGCCCAGCACAACCGATGAGCTCCCATGCCAGGCAAAGTCAGCTTTGTAAATATAGCAGTTCTTAAGGAGTTAAGAATGAAGTGTTCCCACACTCTGGGAGGGTTTTGACCGTGAATTTGTTGCCATTTAGGTAATTCACCTACAAGTCATCCATGATGATTTCAACAATGAAGCAGCAATTCAACTCTAATTTGGTCATCGGTTCTTGACTACGCTGATTGATCATTGCAAATCTATTCCACTCAACCTCTGCTTCAAACCAATAGAAGTGGAATAAGATAATCACTATATGGTTAAGCTTTCTACCTGAACAAAAGATATCTATGCTTGGAGTTATCTGAAGTTATGCAGTTTGAATTAAACTAAAGCCACAGATGAATTCAGTTAATGAATTCAGAGCGGGAGTGCTTTGTTTCTTCGGCTCCGTTTTTATTAGGTTTTGGCTGTTCTTTCTCCTTAGCCTGACTTCCTTTACTTCACGGCCAAACTGGAAACAATGTTGCTTGTTTTTTTTTTGGTTTTTTTTATACAAATAAATAAACAAATCCCTGTTAGCTGTTGATCTGTGCAGTAAACAGTGCTAAGATGCTATTTTGTCTCATTTAAATGTTCTCAATAGAAGGCAGATAGCCTGTTCCTCCACAGTGGGTTATACGTATATACTTTCACTCGCTCCAGTCATCACACGTGTGAGTGCATGTATATGTGCACTGGAACAAAATAGTTTGAATTATTAATGTGCAGAAAACTCTATAATTAAAGTCTAATGCAGGGTACAAACTGTGCTCAAACCAATCTGGCTGTCACATGATTTGCTCAAAATAACCTGAATGTCATCACATGACCAGCTGCTGCAAAGCACTGCTTTGCTATTTCAGGCTGCATTTTGTGATGCTAACGGATCGCCTTCCTTAAAAACATCACCCAATATCAGATCTGATTTTTTTGTCCGATTTTTTTCTGTTATCGACCTGATTATGATTCTGGTATTGAACCGGTGCCCCCTCTAATCATAAACACATTGCACTATTTCTTACCTTGAGGAAGTTTTTGACGCGCTCAGGATCGTAGCAGCTACTCTCTCGGCAGATGCGCTCCACCTCCTTAATCTGGCCTGTCTTACATGCTGCCTGGATGTACTTAAAGTGCACCTCAGACTCCTGGCTGAAGTTCACAATGGAGCCCAGGAAGTAGAATAAACCTGCATGTGTGTAAGAAATATTAAATAGATGGTGTTCTAAAGTCAATTAACAACCACACTGGAACAAAAAAAATAAACAAACAAAAAAACATCATCAACACCGCCTCCATTCAGACAATGGATTTCATACCCTCATAACTCTTGAAGGACTCAAAGAGCTCCACCAGTGTGGCGGTACCCAGCTGTTCATGGTACTTAGAGGCCACCTGTACGCTCAGCTGCAGGTTCTGCCTCAGGTTAGCGGAGAGCATGGCACTCAGGCACTCCACCGAGTCTCCCACCGACAGTGAGCCAAAGTAGTTCACCAGCCACTGAAGCAGAGGGGACCATCATCTCTCATTTTGTCTATCCACAGTCTTCACAGTTTGCTCAAAACCTGGATGCGTTAACTCATTAACGTTTGGTATATCCGGTAAAACATTTGTGGCATGAGGAAGACAAAAGGCCAACGTACCTCGGGGTTGAGCAGGTGTGTGTGTACAATGGATCGTTTAATGTCATAGAGGTCAGTGTAGTGTTCTAGTGCTCTTTGAAGCAGGCCTGCTTTCTCACACAGTTGAGCAATGTGAGCCCGGTCATAGTGGGTGAACATCTGGTTACCCAGAATGGCATCTGCCACCTGAAACACACACAAATAGACAGACATGCACAGACAAACAAACGAGTTAAAGGTGCTAAATGGGTAATTAATGTTAGAATGGTTTTACATTCATTACAAGTCATAATTTAGAACAAAATAGCTATACTATTAACTGTAATGTTGTTATTAACAACATGTTCAAGAACCTTTACTGTTTTATGAGCTGTAATTACCATCATTATTGTTGATGTTGCTATAATCTTGTTGTCCACACATTTACTATATTTCATGCATTTTCTTTCATGTAAGGTACGTTTTTCAGTTGTGTTTGCTAGATGTTTGGTACAGTCACTTTCCTGCCTACCCATGATGCACTGTCCTCTGCAGAGAAGGCGAGGAGGTACCTTGTAAGGTACCCTGATACTGCATTCTTTGATTCTGATGCCCCCTCTCCCCCATTCTGCGCCATACAGGTTGCAGACACTGTGCCCTACTCTGTTGAGGTCACTGACTCTTTGCGCTTTGCCATAGAAGATGCCACGTCCTGACAAACGGAGGGTGCAGACCCTGTCCTGGGCCAGAGAGGCAGTCGACCCTGTGTCATGCAGCATGTAGGACGCTGCCTTGCCTCGTCTCCGGCATCACTGTGCTCTGCCTCCCCGAGGGCTCTGAGGTCCTGATCCCGACACTATACCACTGCACTCTGCTTCCTGCAAGATGCTGCCCTGGTGTCTGCACTCCTGGTGCTTGAATCCAGAGCATAAACACCCACCCTCAACCACCTGCTGGCATGTGAGCTCCTGGGTCCATCTGCCACCTTCAATGACCCTCTGATTCCCTTTGATGCCCTGCCGATGTCTGATCTTCCAGACCCGCCTGCCATCCATGCAGACCCGGTTACAGCCCCAGCTCTGTCTCTGCTCCCATCTTGGCTCCTGACCCTGCTCGCTACTCTGTACCTGATCCTCTAATTTGGCTGTGTGTGCATATATATGTACATATATATTATATGCTGTCTTTTAGTGGTGTCAACTGATTGATCCTTTTGTTTCTGTCAATAATTTCGCCATTCAACCCTACAAATGCACCCTGTCTCATGTCCCTCATTGTTAAAGAACATGAAAATGCACATAGGACTTCAACAGCACAAGTACTCATACTTCAAATCACTCTCACAGTACTTCATGCTAATTTGATAATTTGAGGTGAGGTTTAACCACATCGCTGCTGACCTGGGGGGCGTGAATCAGGTTCATTTCCAGGAGGCGTGTCTGTAGATGTCCCTCCTCTGGTTTGTTGTTCTTCAGAGCATCCAATAAGAAGGAAGTACATTGCTGCACCAAACCACCCTCCATAAACACATCCACCACCTAAAAAACAAACACATATTAAGCTGAACTGCCAGACTTGTTTTGACAGATGGAATGACTATGCTAGGAACTTGAGAGTGAAGAGAGAAAATGAAACAAGAAGAGGTGGAAGAGAGGCAGGGTAAGAGATTTTGCTAAACACCTGGAGAGTTTGCTAGAAACGTCACCGTCCTAAGAAGGAACTACGTATATTTTTACAATTACCTGGTTTATGTTGGCAAGAGGTTCCTCATCTTGAACCAGCATTTGTGCAAACTGCAGGCCCTGGTCAGGCCCCGCTCGTACCACGCTTCTCAACAGCATTATCCAGTCTGGAGAGTAACCCATCTACACACAACACCAAAAGGCTAACAAATGAACCCTATGGTGGCCAAGCCAAACCAAACTACACCAAAGTGCATCCAATGAAATCTGCATGATAGAGCCCAAATTAATTCAAATCTGTTTGATGAAATCAAGAATGGAGTAAAGAACTGAAAGTAGAGAGAAAGACTTTTGATACCTTCTTGGCATAGAGCACGATTTTCTGATATTGTCCAGTCTCAGCAAAGCACTGGATGACCTTGGCGGGGACGTTGGCTCGGAGGTAGACGCTGAGCGCCAGTGTGGGGTCCGCTGCCTTCACCAGGTCCCCCAGCTCCTCTGAGCACTCCAACTGCAGGGATACATGGGATATGGAGTTTCTTCTTCAAACTGTTTAGGCTACATAGAAAAAAATGCACATGTTCCTGTCCTACTATAAACCTCTAAATTGTGTAAATTTTCTTAGTAAACCACTGATCATTTTCATCAGTCTTCCTAGTGCACAAGCAGAAACTTGCGCATCCGTGAAATCTGCCCAACAATCGATTTCTACGCACATCGGTGCCATTTGTCGAAATACAACCCTGGGCTGCTGTGACAGGGCTGAAGCACGGAGCTGCCAACCCTCCACTGCACTGACTGCAGTGGGCTGAAGCACCTTGTCGCCCTTGAGCCACTTCTCCAGGAGCTGCACACGCCCCTGCTGAAGCACAGGTCTGCACAGCTCCACCGACTCCAGACGGTTGAGCTGCCCGCGGTCCAGCAGCACGCCAAAATACTGCAGCAGCGGCGAGGCCTGGCCAGCCTGCACCAGCGCCGACTGGAACCTGCGAATGGTCTCTGCTGTACGCAGGACTCCCTGAGTGCACAAGAAAGACAGGTAGAGAGAGAGAGAAAGGAACATTCTGAAGCCAAAATGTAGAAGTGAATCTAAATATCTATTTCATCCTTGTTTATTAAATCAGATACTTTGTATCCTTTTTATTAATCTAAAATTACCATTATATGATTTTGCATAAGATGCAAATAACATTATACCACATTACACAAAATGAGGTAATGTTGCTGACTCATCACATGTTTTTTCCCTCATTTTTTGTTATATCACATGATTTTAAAGGTGTGGCTGTGCCTTTGTACGCTCCGCCTTTCCTGTTGTGTGACTGGTTACTCCAGATGGCGTTGGCTATAATAAATGTAATTCTACTGGTCAGTGGTGTGCAGCTTATTCATTAAGTTCAGCCTGGCATGCAGCTCCATTCATTACCCAGAATGCAGACCAATTAATTTAATCTTGGTTTAGTCTGAAGTTTGGAGTCAGTTAACATTTTCTAAATATAAATCTATTTACTGTCATACGCTCCAAAGCAGTAAATCACCTGGCTGGTTGGTTTGAGTTTTTGGCTTTGTTTATTGGTAGCAAGAGCAGGCTTTGAGAACGTGAGATCCTCTAATGAGAACGTGAGATCCTCTAATGCCATTCCAAAATGAAGCTCATAAATGTTTTGGTTGTCACAGTCAGTTTCTTATCACTGTTTGTCCACCTTACAGAAAGAAAAGTCATTCAAGGACCTGGTTACAAAAGAAGTCACTGTCTGGTTGGTTAAGACAACCAAAAAGTTGATTCTGTGTGCTATCCGTTAATTTTAAAGGCACCTTACGCGTCATGAAGATTAAACTTCCATTACAATTCTTCAGGTGTCGTTTATCCTTGCTGGTATTTTACCATCATCAAACAACTCGTCTTGTGGATCAGACATTTTGGTCAAGACTTGGTGTCATGAGAATGCTGTTCCATAACCTGTACATCCAGTCACAGCTGGTTTCAAGTCTGGTTAAAGTTGATGCCTGTCCTCAGTTACTATTTGTAAAGGAGCTTGACTTCATCCTTTGCCATGATCTTTCATTGATCTCAGTGAACCCATATCTGGAGATCTGGTTACCTGAATTTGTGTGAATTTCTTTATGCTTTTCCCCCACGTGCAATAATACAAGCACAGTCCCATAAGTCTAAAAATACAGTTGATCTTTTTGATAGTTTCTTATCTTTGAGAGATGGCTTTAATGCTCATGTGGATTCTCATGTGTCTAACGCTACACCCCCACCAAGCTGCTGTCAGATGTTTGTGTTGCTGAATCGGTGGGTTACTTATTTGCAAGTGGTGCAGTAACCGAGTCATGCAGAATGGGGTTCATCAAATAATGGAATCCTTAAACTTTTGTAAGAAGGTACTGGGCCTCACCTCACCAGCAGTTTTACCTGTGCATCTGAATTATAACTTTATTGTATTGTCAACAATATTGTATTGTCACTTTTTTATCACCTGGATTAAAAACCGATGTGGTTAAATGTTGTAGTTCCTGCTGAAAGTCATGGGGATGTCAAATCCAAGTTTTTCCTCCTGCATCTCTTCAGCCTGTGACTGTTCTAAGTGAGCTGTTTGAACGTGCCATTCTTGATTGTGCAGGACCAGTCCAATGGAAAAAATACAGCCATAAATATCTTTTAACACTTGTGTACAGCAGTCATTTTCCAGAGGCTTTATCTTTGCAATTCGTAAAATCTAAAGTCATTGCAAAGGGCCTTTTTAAAGTTCTTTTTCCACTTTTGGGCCCCAATAATTTGTGCAAATGGATGAAGGTTCAAACGTCCTGGTTGTTTACACAGGTGCTGTCCCAACTTGATATGAAATATCATGTCCATTACCATCTTGAGGCTCAAGGTGCACTGGAGAGATTTGACCAATTTTATTTGTTCTGAAGCAGGAAATGTAGGTGTGGCCTGAACTTTTGGTTTGACTTTTTGGCTTTGCTTGCTGGTGGTGTAATAAGTATTTTAAATATTTATTTTCTTTGATAGGTTAATTACATTTTTCCTCCAAGTGTTTTTGTTTATGCTGGGCCTTGGGCCTTCCTCAAGTAATATTCCCTGCACACATTCTTATACCATTTTAATATGGGCTAAATATGACTGGTGCCAAATAAATGACTGGATTTGTAACTTGTGTTATTGATTATGTTTTCACTTCTGTTTTGGTTCTTGCTCTTCATTGTTCATCATACCAGGATGTATCACACATCATGATAGCAGTTATTGTAGGACCTCTGATAAAACTGCCACAGGGCTAATTCTCAGCCTAGACACTGTTCTATTTTTTCTCTCTTGAATTTGTAATAATTTGAACATTTACTAATTTTATCCATAATGTTATAATTAAGCTCTCTTGTATCAAAGATAATCTCAGTCAACTGTGTGTGTGTGTGTGTGTGTGTGTGTGTGTGTGTGTGTGTATGTGTGTGTGTGTGTGTTATTGACCTTAGGGGCTGAAGCAGCTACTTTGGCCGCCTCGGCGTAGCTGCCCTGGGCAAAGAGGGTGTTGAACTTGTGTGTGAAGAGCTCCTCTGCCCCGGGAAGGTCACTGCGCAGAGCCATGCGCAACCCCAGCTCAGGATTCTGCAGCACACTAGTGGTGTAGTTCACTATGTTCTCTTCCTCAACACACACTGAGAGAACCTGCATCGCACACACGTAGACACACACGTAGACACACACGTAGACACACACGCACAAAAACTCTGACAAGATCTGTACATACTATGAACGAGGTCATGAAGTAGCAAGTTCATCAAAGTTCAACTGGCAGATTTAATCTTGACATTGGTGTCATTTTTTAAACAAACTGATACACATCATGTTCCTGCGAGAAAGACAGCAATATTGCATGTTCCAGAGACAGCCATACTGCCCCTCCAACCTCGAGAGCACTAGGTGAGACTTTTGTGAAAAACAGTTTCAGTTTCAACGTTTATTCCACTCTGTGGTGCAAATAATGTAAAGTGGCTAAGATAGGACCCTAAATTCCAATTAACATTAGATCTGTGAAATATGTAGCACCTGTCTGTAATATTGCATTTGTTTGCAGTTTCAATCAGACATAATAATTATGTACTTCATTAGATCGATACATGATGGATAAAAACAAGGGCTGGAGAACATAAACTTGCTTTGTTTTCTGATGATTTACTAATGTACTTATTATGACCTAAACAGTCACTGCCAAAACCGATAACATCCCATATGTTTCAAGAGAGGTTATCAGGGTATAAACTCAATATTCAACAAACTCAAGTAATGACATTGAACTATGACCCACCTGATCAGATTATAAAGAAATATAATTTTAATTGGGATGCGCACTCAATTAAATATTTAGGGGTCCAACTACCTAAAGACCTCTCAAAATTATACAGCCTAAATTTCCTACCCATGAATGCAAGAATAAAGTTAGGTCTACATTCTAGAGTGGAGGCTATTAAAATGAATATGTTGCCAAAACTGCTCTACCTCTTTCCAACTCTACCAGTGGAGGTTCCCTGCCAACAGTTTGATGAATGGAATAAGTTAATATCAAGATTTTTGTGGAACGGGAAAAAACCTAGGATCAGATTCAGAACAATGATGCTGAGAAAAGACAGAGGACTGAACCTCCCCTGCCTACGTGACTATTACCATGCAGCTCAATTAAGATCAATAGTTTGTTGGTGTAGCCCAATGTATTCATCAAGATGGATCGAAATCGAGAGATCACTGATTCAGATAGGGCCAATAGCAGCTTTAATTGCCAATAATAAACTGGAAAGTAAGTTAATAGATGAAAATAATCCTGGGATAAAGGTTGCACTGAAAGCATGGCGTGAGGCTGCCAGAGTATATAATATACAAAAATGATCCAGAATGCTAAGATGGTGTGCATTTGATACAGATTTTTTTCCAAATGGGCTTGATTATCGATTTAAACTTTGGATCAAAAAAGGTCTCATAAATTATTTTACTTTTTTGGACAAGGGAACCTTTATGAGTTTCAATTCACTACAAATAAAGCATGGTCTTGAGCGGGATGACTTCTATAGATACTTACAGGTACGACATTATTGCAATCAAAATATGCCAAAATTAATAGAAAAAAAGAGAGGAGGAAATTTTAAAGTATTTTTATCTGCAAATGATTCAGGTATATGTAATAAAATAATTTCTAGGATGTACAATGGTTTTCAGCAGGCCAAATTTGATAATACTCTATATGTTAAGGAGAAATGGGAAAGAGAAGGTAGTTTCTCTATTAGTGAGGATGGATGGCACAGGATATGCGAATTACAATGGAAGTCAACTCGCTCAGCCATGTGGAGGGAATTTAACCGGACACTAGTACAGAATGCTGGAGACTCTGTGGGCAAAAGGATGCCAATCACCATCATATATTTTGGAACCGTAAAATTCTTATGTCATATTGGAAGGACAATACGCTGGAATTTGGAACAAATTTTTGAGTGTGAAATTCCGCTAATGTGTGAAGTTCTGTACCTGGGTAATATCTCTACTTTAACACTAAATGAAAAGGATAGGAAACTAATGCTTGTTCTTCTAGTAGCCAGCAAGAAAGTGTTAACAAGGAGATGGTTAAACTCTGTGCCCCCTACTATAGACGAATGGCTTGATATAATTCACGAGATATATATAATGGAAATCATATCTTCCTCTCTCAATATGCAAAAAGGTACATTTAATTGGATATGGAAACGATTCATTGAGTACATTGAACCAATAAGACCAAATTATTATTGGTCTGGGGTGCGTTTCCCAAAACGTTCGTAACGCTAAGTACTTCGTAACCTCGTACTTAAGAACATTCTTAAATTTACGAGTGTTTCCCGAAACTGTTCGTAACTTACGTCGTACTTATAGTCGTTCGTAACTTAAGAACATTCTGACCCATTCGTAACTCACTAAGTACTTCTTAACTTGACGTTTACATGCAGTTCTACCGCAAATAAGAGAGAGGCGCTAATTTCCCTTTAAAAAAACTCGCGCTGGTTCTAAGCACGGCATTTACGTATATGCGTATAATTTGTATTTTCTTGTGAAAATGTAATTATATCGTATATAGCACAATCAGTGGCAACAAAAATCTAATTAAATTATTTAGCTGATATGTTCCCAATATTAAATTAAAGCTCTATGTTCACCATGGTGTATTTAACAACGTTCGACTTTCACTATTATGTTTGCAAAGTAATTGCTACAAATTAGCCTATTAAACTTGTCATGACTTAGCCAATCAAACTGACTAATCAATCAGTATCACATATAAGTAACCTGGAATAAGGCAATGGTGCTTGTGTGATAAACATGGCAGCGCTTCAGCGAATCATAGAATTG
>JAOYMR010000021.1:890871-906539 GCA_025802075.1 Tenebrosternarchus preto
AACGGAACACACCTCCACACAGACACACCCACACAAAAACAAGACAGGGGGAGGCGGCCAGGGCGGCCACCGTGACATCATGTCAGATTATGGACTGGTGGATATTCAGAGAATGCAGAACCCCAGAAACAAAGAATATTCATATTATTGCCCATTTCACAAATCATAATCCTACATAGACTACTTCTTGTCTAACAATTCTGTTACACACATAAGCAATTCATATATTAATAATTCATTATATTAATGTGACAGTGGCGGCACAGAGGGAGCACGAGGTGAGGGTTTATTGAGAGAATCTTTATTCTCCATACACTCGACTGGTCCAGAATTTGGGAAGCTGATACCCAGCATCTCCCCTCCGGGTCGTACCCCTCCCAGTCAGTGAGGTCCTGGAGCTTCTTGACTCTTTTTCCAGGTGAGGCCAGGGGTGGTGTGAAGGTAAGGGAACAAGCTTACCTGCTGGTGGTGTACATGGGGTTTTGCTGTGCGCATGTTCCAAACAGGAGGTGATGAATTTTACTAGGTCCCAGTGTATTGCTGGCCACCAATAGTGTGTAGGTCCCAGTGTATTGCTGGCCCAGCACCCAGCAGCTTCTTCTTCTTAACGAATTGCAAATGTTTGAGGCATTTGAATAACAAATGCTTAAAAGGTTTGATTCTGACTTGATCTCATCCCTTATATCCTCTGTTCTGTTTAACAGCAATTAACAGCCTCTGTTTAATAGCAATTTAAAATTGTACTCAGACGTTTCTGATGTGATCTTATCCATTATTGCCTCGTTTCTCCCAATCTATGGTTAGGGTTAGTGTTGGCATTAGACAAACAAATTGTCCAATTATGAAAACTAGCTTGTAATTTCTTCACATTTCCAAAACCATTTGAAATATATGCATTTGATTTAATCTGTGCAATAGCAATTACAGTCCCATAATCCCATAATCCCCAGAGACATGCAGATGTTGGTGCCTGCAGACAGTAATCAGAAAATTTGCAATTTCACTTGGAACAGTGTAAGATGTTTGCATCTACGTCTACAGCAAACAGTACGTAAGAAATGTAGTCTGAAACTATGTTTTGATTGGGAGAATTTGTGCGAGCCAGTCAGTGTTTAAAATGTTTGATTCTGACTCTAAAGTCTGACTCTTGAGCCACTCTAAAACATAATAGCTGCTTTTCTCCCAGTCTAGGGTTGGGTTGGCATTAGACAAACAAATGGCCCAAACTTAAAAACAATTTGTCATTACTTCAGATATGCAGAATCATTTGTAATACATGCATTTGATTTAATCAGTGTACTTATTTGCAATTGCATTCCAATAGAGATGTGCCGTAAACCAATGATCCAATTTCAAAAACATTTGATTTAACCTGTCAGCTCATTTGCCATTGCAGTCTGTAATGACGAGCCCATAATAAAATCTGAACATGCCGATCACCAGAGGAGTAACCTGCAACATGCATTTTAGAATGGTTTATTGAAAGCCTACAAACCAATTTGAACGGTCATCTCAGGAAGGTTACATACGACAATAAATAACTTTTGTATACACTGTATGTTACATACAACAATAAATAACTTTTGTATACACTGTATGTTACATACAACAATAAATAACTTTTGTATACATTGTATTTCACTGCAGGTTGTATTCCCCTGTGGATCCCCTGTGGATGCTTTGCATTCTTGGCTGGAATCTTAGAAAATATATTAGGATTAGGGCTAAGTCGAAAAACAGGAAATATAAAAAACACAAAAAAGTATTTTTTGCTTATATTGCTTGTTATGCTTTTTTATTGTTTTCATTACCAATTGTGTTTTATAGTGTGTTCATTCCTTGTTGTTTTTGGGTGTGTATCCAGTAATAACTAATGTAGATCCTGAGTCATAGTAAAGAGTGAAAAAAGATTAAGAACCTGCAAATTGGATAGGAATAAAAGAAAAAGATTGTCAAGTTGGCATGAAAAAAAGAAAGGTCTAAAAATCACACCTCCAGTGAATCACACCTCCAGTGAACACTTTATTAGTGGCAGCAGATCAAATGCAACCACAGAGATAAACAGGGCTAAGATAAAGGAACAAATGGAACAAGGTTATCCAACAGGGCTAATATAATGGACAAGGTTATCCAACAGAAAAAAAACATACCACAGAGATAAGGACACTTTCTCAACCCAATAATTAACTAAAAGAAGACATGACAAAAACAGGTTTAACACAAACCACCTCACCATGCCTCTCTCTGCTGTACCACTGACCTAAGTCATTATTTATTATAATTATTATATTATGTATAAAAAATAAATAAATGTACAACTGGCTCCATTTTGTTAAAAAAAAGTTTAATTCAAAAATCAAATGAAATAATATAAAAAAGAAAAAAAACATTACAGCCTGAATTGAGCCATTAATTGGGCGTTTCATCTTGTCTGTTCTAACATGCATAGAAATAGTGCAGTAAAAGTTGAATCCATACTGGAAGGTTTAAAAGTACTTCCTCAGTCTCAGAACCCTTAACCAGTTAGGTTCTCTCACCACAGTGGATTTTATGTAGAAGACATGATTCTCTGAAGACAGTTACACTACAAATAACAAAGTGCATAATTTATATTAGGTTTTTATATATAATTTATATTAGGTTTTTATATATATGTGGAAAAAAGAGAACCGCAATAATTAACATAAAATGAAATCTATGAATGTATTTTTTTTCTTTATCTCTGACCCAGCAGATGCTTATTGTTTAAAAAAAGTGTTTGAGTCAGAAGAGCAAAATGGAAGTGCTTAGGTCATTTTAGATCAGTAACTAAAGTTAAATACTCATATACTCTGAAACAAATCAGTCAGTCTAAAAAGAAATACCTATATATGAATTATTATTAAGACATTTTAGCCTAATAAATATTAAAATATGAAAAAGCTGTGTATCATTACTTTTTGGTTGTGCACTCCTCGCTCCAGTATAAATGTTCTCTTATTTGTCTTAATAAATACTGAATGGTCATGGTAGAGGTCTTGAGTCATCTTTTTTGGGACAAAGATAAGGTCACTTTGGTGCTGTAAAGTACGGTGGGTTTATGAAACTAGGTGACCCCAAGCCTCCACATTTAAACTGCTACCAACTGCAAATGGTGGGGTTCTAACCATAGAGGCCCCTGAGGTGCTGTGCGCACCACTACGGCTCAGAGCTGTCCTCCGAGGATCTTCTAGCACCCATTTTCCACCTCCATGAGATCTTCTAGAACCCAGTTCATGTTGTGTTATACCCATCTGTGCAGCTGTGTCTGTGGAGTGAATTCCAGCTCCACCCCATTCAGCTGCTGTGCACCCAAGCTTTGCATCTCAGCTTAAATTCATTTTGCTGGAAACCCAGGCCATGTATTTGGAGACGCGCGTGTACACTCCAGGCGTGTCTTTCTTCCCGCAGCCATCGCCCCAGCTGATCAAGCCTACCAGGGTCATCCGGCCATCCTTCTGACACACCAGAGGGCCACCTGAATCCCCCTAAGAAACAAGAACAAGGCTTAGAAATAGCACACGAGCGTACTCGTGTGGAACACGCAGAAGCACATTAGAAGGGGGCCTAGAAAGCAGTTACCTTGCAGGCATCGTCCAGGCCACGCGTGTCCCCAGCACACAGCATGTTTGCGGTAACGGTGCGTCCGGATAACTTCTCCGGCACGCAATGCTCCTGAGGCCAGAGACGTACGTGGCCACGCTTGACTCTCTCCGAATAGAAAGGAGAGACTGGGGGACAGAGAGAGGCACCCCGTCAAACACAAACTGACTGCCAACGTAGCCTTTTTGTTTCTCTTGTCATCTTACAGAAAGCTTTGAGGATATGGATCAACAAGAGCAGAGCCCTTACACTCTTCCTCCTTGCCATAGCCCGAGATCTCGCACTCTGTCCAGTCCGGAAGAACCAGGCCAGGTTCCGGTAAGCAGGCAGGAAGCACCTCTGGTGAATTCACAGCACATATGCCGTTCTCACTCTTCAGCTTTAAGAGGGCTGTGGGAAAAGAATGCATTCAGGATTCAAAATTAGAGTTCAAAGTATGATATGAAATGATGTAAGAGTATATTCAGATATTTGCATTTTCTTTTGAAAACATAATTTAAACTTATGTTTAGCCCACAGCAACGTTTGAGCAAAGACGTCTGAGCATCTTATGCATTCTCACATTCACTTCAAGCCTGCAGTAAATGTGTTACAATAATACTTTCTGTTAATGTAATGTTTCTTTATAAAAAGCTGTTGCATGCTTTTATTAAAATCAACACAGATTCCAAGCCATATCTCATATTATGTTAACAGATGCAGATTCAGGATTTATAATTATTTTTGTTATTTTATCAAATAATTTTTCACAACTCTACCACCCAGTGGTACACATTAGCTCACCTATGTCATTGTCAAAATCCTCGTGAACGTACTGTTCATGGATCCAGTACTTCTCCACATTAAAGATCTGCTCGCTGCTAGAGTTCTGGAGCCTGAAGGTTCGGCCAAGGACCACACTCAGGCGATTAGCAGTAAACCTAAATCCATACACACAGGGCTGCCATGAAAATACTATCCATTAATACTAGTCTGAATCATGTAGTGGCACACATTTTTAAATGGTTTATTCAAAGCATGAGGGGTTTTATCTTTACAGTGTTTAGATGATTATAGTTCATAAACATTCCGAACAGCTTCGTTATAACTTCAGACAAATTTGGGCTGTACTGGCATATACTTTACCCAACCTGTTCTGTCACACTTGGGTAAGAGAAGCTGCTTACTGTTCATTGAAGCAGTGGGCAGCAGACAGTACCCAGCAGGAGTCAATCAAGACGCCTCCACACAGGAAGCTGTGGGATTTGGAACGTGGAAAGTACACAGTGATAGCGGCTTGCCAGGGCTGTTCCTTGATATCACTGAGCTGACCACCCCGTATCCTGAACACGGACAGAGCACTGGGACTTTCAGAACGATGACCGCATGAACCTGAGTGAGAAACAGGGAGACAGAAAGAGCAATAGACACATCAGTTGAAATGGACAGAGATACATGATATTAGTTTATTTCCAACCAGGGAAACATGGCCAAGGAAGATCATTCGTTCCCTTGGTCTAGTCTGACCTCTGTTGTTGGTAGTGAGTGGGGCTCGTGGTCCAAGGGTGGTGATTGTGAGGGGTCTCCTCGCTGAGAGAAAAAAAGCATACACGGTTAGAAATATAGATAATCACACATACAGCCCTGGGTCACTGCATGTTCAAAACAAAATTCCCTAGCATGAATATTTGTGTTAACTTTACACAAGAAATCTATGTGTTTGGATAATCAGGATAATAACAATACTGAAACTCCAATTTCATATTATGTCATTATTAAATTATAGGGTGTGTAATATGACCTCATGCTGTCATTGTGTAGCTTGACTCATGAAAAGCAGACTGACCAATGGACCATAATATTGTGTCACTATGGAAATGAGCTTACGGCATTTGGTGATATTACAGAGTTCCCATGTCAGCTGAGAACCTTTATAAATATGACACCAAGGGCCGAGATCACCATCTGGGTTCCTGTAAGGAAGAGGGAAAAGTCAGTGCATGTGGGTGTCTGCGTATTTGTGTGAAACATGTCAGGGGTTGTGATATGGCATGTTTTTTTCATTCCTTGTGTTCAGTTTTGTATGTATCTCTATCTAGCAGCAGATGTTTCCATGTATGTACACTGAATGGCCATTTATTAGAGATACCTGCCCTTTCATGATTGGAGATTCCTTGGATAGTTATTAGATTCATGACCCTGGAGCACGGCATAAAAACAGGTTGGATCTGATTGGTTGGATTTGAAACAAGTTGGATTGGTTTAATCAATTTCAGTGTGAATCCACATTAGAATGGAAAAATCGAGTAATCTGAATGCATGGTGCTAGACTATCCAGGCCGAGAATGTCAAAAACATTATACAGAGAATGGTGTGATCGAGGAAAAACATCCAGCGAAAGGGGTTCCTGTAGACATAAACAACTCGCAGACAAAAGGAGGGTCAAAGGAGGATGTCCAGAATCATTATGACAAACAGATGGTGCAGTCAAGCAAATTGCAGCCAAATATAGTGCTGGTGCTCCAACTACCATGTCTGCATGTAGAACTCATTACTCCTTAGCACAGATGGTTTATAACAACATATGAACAGTATGAGGGCCATTGAGAAGGAAAACAAGACAGGCAAGTCTCCAGTGGGCAAGGAGCACAAAAATGGATCACTGAGCAGTGGAAAACATTTCCTGGCCAGATGAATCCAGATTTCTGTTGCACCATGCAACAGAAGGGTCAGGGTTAGGATTTGGCACAAACATGAATGGATGAGCCCTCCTGTCAGGTATCTTCAGTTCAGGCTGGTGGAGGTGGAGGTACTCGTATGTGGAACATTTTCTCTGTACGTCCTGAGTCCTCTGATACCTGTCAGTTGGACTTACCTAAGCACTGCGGCAGATGAAGTTCATCCTTTCATAGAAGCTGTTTATGGCAGAAGGGCACTTTCAGCAGTACAGTGTCCCAGTGCCACACAGGTCCAGTAATGTGACAGTTTCAGAAACATGATAGTTTCAGTAACCTGACAGCAACTGACCTTCAGAGTCCCCAGAAGGCCAAAGGAGGTCCAGCATCCTATTAAATAGGTGTCTCTAATAATGTGGCCATTCAGTGTTTGTGAGTGTAATTTCCCTGTAAATGTTTTCCAAAGCTTCTGTTTGATAATGTCTCAGGTTGTACTGTTATGCTTGTGAGGACAAAATGTCTTTTTTACTAACATGAAAAAAAAACATGAACCTGTGTGTGTGTGTGTTTAGGCTTGTCTTTATGTAGATGTGTTATGTTGGAATACCTGCAGTAGTTGTGGCTTCCAAGACCCAGTTCTCGGGCATCTTGCTTCCAGGCTGTATAGATCTTGTGAGAGACAGCAGCCGAGTCCCACGGCAAACACTTCAAACCACTTTTACTGATAGCCTGCATCCCTCTGTAGGCCCGACCCGATCCCTGCACACACTCGGAAGCAGGGGCTAATGGAGAGAATGCACTGTGTTTAAGTGTGTGCACCAGTTGGAGTACGCACCTGTGTTTGTGGCTACATACATGAGACAGATCTCTTATCACTACCCGTCATTCCATAACAGTATCACTAAGTGTCACTTAGACAGAGATCCGCAGCTAGAATGGCGGGTATAAAGACTGTATTTTTACATGTGTGTGTACATATGAGCACCCATCTTACCTGTGGCACAGACTGGCAGAGAACAAAACTCCCATGCAATTTGGGACTTTTTATAAATATAGCACCACGGTTTGGAGTCTCCGTCTGGATTCCTGAGCAAAAACAGAAAGCGTTAGTAAAAGCAATGCCGTGGGGCCCAGTGTCCACGGGTCGTGTGCCGGGAGAAGGGGCTGTACCTGCAGTAGTTGTGATTGCCGAGCCCCATGGTACCGGCATCTGCCTTCCTGGCAGTCAATCTTTTCCCTCTTAAGGATGTTGAGTTCCAACTGATGCACTCAGCGCCAGAGCTGGAGATGCTCCAGGTGCCACGGTAACTAGACCCCGACCCAGTCACACACTTCTCATTCAAATCTAAATGAGAAACAGGCAGCAGGTAGGTGTGAACACAGAAATGTTATCATGACATTTTTGGACTGAATGTAATTATATGTGCATTTGTGTACACGTATGTGTGTGTATTTGTGTGTGTGTGTGTGTGTGTTCTGAGAGGGGGAAGTAAAATCTCCTCTGAAAGTATTGTTTTAATCTGACAAAAGTGTGTGTGTGTGTGTGTGTGTGTGTGTACTTACTGATCTCACACTGCTGTCCCGTAAAGCCTGATGGACACTGGCAGATGAAGTCACTGGAGTACACTGCCTCCTTGCATGTACCTCCATTGTAACATCTTGACATGTAACATGCTGCAGTGAAGGGGGGGGATACAGAAATCAGATTCACATATTTTGTATCCACACATATTGGCTTCTTATGTTTGTGTTTACTGTTTTGTGTCTGTGAATATATATATAAATACATATATTCTTTCTGAATCTGAACTATAGAAGCTGCATGCACTGAACCAAACACACCACCACATAGGGGAGAAAAGTGGTCAGATCGCCCCCACTGTTTGCATTCAAAACAGTACCCATTTTCTCCCAATCGTGATTTGAAAAACATGTTTGTAAATATGCATATTGATAACAAACATCTTATCAAAAGGAGGATGGTAGCTTGACAAGAGGCAGTTTTTTTAAAAGTTTCTTTCCTTCTGGGCTAATGGCATTCCCTGCTTTCAAATCGGGCCTCAGCGTCAGGATTAATGTAAATGCTTTCATTTATTCAGACTATTTGAGGTTAGACCACAGGGTGGAGTTTCACATTCAGATTCATGTGTGTGAACATGTTTGACATTATTTTGTGTCACAAAAATAGGTGGGGTTCTAAAATGTTTATGCCTGACCCAAACCTCATAACCACTGTAATGAACATAAGCACTTACATATGCACTTAGTGTTAAAGAGTAAGCTAAAAAAAGAAACTAAAGTTAATTAAAGCTAATACAAGCAATAAGACTCTATTTAAACATGCCAAAACAAACAATTTAAGTTAGAAAAGTAATCATTTCAAGTTCAGGTTACTTTTAGAATTAAGTTTAACATTACATTTAACATTTATATGCATTCTATTTTTTTTATTAACAAGAAGATTTAAGAGAGCTTTAAATTTTATTTTGCGTTGATAAAAATGGTGTGTTATTAAGTCAAACAAACTTCAGTTGTATTCTAAATACAGCTAGGAGTACACACAATGTGAGGTAAAATAATACAGTTGTTAATAATGCAATTTATCTATTATTACGTTTATCTCGGACAAACCTCCAGTCCATACCTCAACAAATAACCTTTCAATAAAAAGTATTTGGTAGTAAATAAGACAAATCTGAACTAAATCACATAAATTCCTAAATGACTTCAATCCTGCAGTCCCTTCTGGGTTTAATTACAGTTTTCTTCATTATTCTGCACCAGAGTGTAGTCTGAATACACTTTCTAGCTGTGCCCTTTTAAATGGCTTAAATATACAAGTGCAGTGTTCTGAGGGTAACCTTTTTAATGTCAAAATTCAGGCAGTTGGGGTGTGTGTTTGAGACTCACTGGTGACAGGTATGTAGTGACAGCGTGTTCCTCTCGAGGAACAATGACAATATTCCACTCGACGGCCTTTCCAGCGAAGCCAAACCTCCCCTGTCTCTCTGACGGCAGGTGAGTCTGTGTCCACACAGCGATCTGACACACACACACACACACACACACACACACACACACACACACACACACACACACGGACAGACACAGAGAAAGGTACTCAAAACCACAAAACTACCATGATGCAATTACTGCCCTGACACAGACCTGGACTAAAAGTAAACAAAGATCTGTGGATAGAAAGATGAAGACATAGACTGAGAGTTGAGATGATGAAACTGGGAGGCAGCCTGAGAAACAAAGGAAGGACCAAATAAAAACATAAAGCACAAATCTGGTGTTTGAGCTGGGTGAACTGAGCTGGGTAAACTGAGCTGGGTAAACTGAGCTCAGGAGATTGTCAAAAGTAGGAACATCCAGGAAATGTCACATCTTCACTGGCAAGCCTCTACAGTCTTTCTGTTTACTGCATAGATAGGAGTCAGTGCAGTTTAAGGTAGTTTGTTTCCACCTAGTGGTCACGATGACAAACTCAATTTGAACAGACTGTTCACACAGAATTATTACTATTTATGTATGTATACTGTATATTTATTTATGTATTTATTTGGTGATACAAGAAGAAGTCCAGCCTCAATTTCTTAACATATTGTCATAATGTACAAAGTAAGAATGAACTATAAAGTTTAAGATTTTGTCATATCAGTTCAAGGGTTGATAGATTAGAGGTGAAAAGTTCAAGTATAACACACCTCGGTAGTTACGTGTTCCTCGCTTTAACCTGTGAAGCAACTCCTGAAAATGAGACACAGAGACAAGTTATTATGTTTGTCTTTTAACATTATTATTTACAAGGTTTTTGTTAAGACTTAGAGTGACTCATATGTTCAAGCTGCCTTACCATGTCAGCTGAAGTACAGCAGAGCACAGGCAACAGAAGCAGCAATCTTGGTAAAACACTCATGATTCCAGTCAGGCCTCTGGGTAAACTGATGAAAAAAAAAATTAATGAAGGGATCTCGCAGGGGTGTATCCAGCTTTTCAAAAGTGGGGGTGTTCTGGGAGGGGGAAGTAAAATCTCCTCTGAAAGTATTGTTTTAATCTGACAAAAGTGTGTGTGTGTGTGTGTGTGTGTGTGTGTGTGTGTGTGTGTGTGTGTGGAGTCTTGGCTGTGAGCTCTTGGTTTTCCCCTCAAAGGAGCAGTGTATAAGATCTGTTAGCATTAACTGAATATGCAAAACTATTTTTCATTCATCTATAATCATCTGTAACTATGAATCATTGTGTTTTGTTATCTTAGAACGAGTTTTTATAATGAACAAACCAAACATGGCCTCCAGAGAGTATCTTTTGCAGTTTTACTCTGAAGTAGCAGTTTTAATTTTATGCAATAGTTTGTAAGAAATAGAAAGAAGGAAAATTGTCAGTTGCTGTGTGAAAACCCACATTTTAACAAATGTCAACATAAGACAAAGCAAGGGAGGGTGAATCTTTGAATGAGACACTGAATTTGCCTGTAAGGCAAATTTTCATTTCTCCTGTTAAGGAAATTTAGCGTAGCAATCTAAATGTAATAGTTATGGACACATGCAATCTTTTTCTATGTCAGTGTTAAAATATCTATTTGCTACAAATGCTTATAATTGTGCCAAAATCTTTGAATTAGTGTAATTTATATTTGGCATTGGTACAAAATATCCTGGTTACATTATTAGTTATAAAATGCTACCACAATAACAATAATATTCGCTATAATAACAATAATACCACATGGAAATCTATAACCTGTATTTTTATAGACTAAATAATTACTTTATTATAATAATCTAATTTATACACATTTATCTAAAGTAATCACTTGATCTATTACAGCTACACGATGACAACAGTTAGACAACAGTTAACAATTTCGTAGACAATATCTTGTCTTGGCACCTGAACGAATATAAGTAGCTTGGCCCCTCATAGCCACCGTAGGTTGTCTTACATGTTTGGCAAGCGAAGGGTGAGGGAGGAAGGTATTCAGTTGGCTGCAATCTGTAATCTCACCACTAGATGCCACTACAGTTATTACACGCTGCTGCTTTAACAGACATTGAAGTAGTAAAGAAACTATTCATGTAGCAGAAATCACAACAGTGATAAACAGTGCTAAAATCACAACAGTGATAAACAGTGTTAAAATGACCATTGCATACATACACCCAAAACAAATCCTCTTTTCCTCCCTTTTGTTCTTTTTCACTTAATATTTTTCTCAGAAATTAAGCATTCATACCTGGTCATTTTCTAACTCGAGCCTGTTTGCATTTTATTCAGATCCACATATATTCTAAACACACATCAGAATAATTTCACTTAACCCCTCCTTCATCTCTATCCAATCCTCAGTGCTGCCAAATGAGATAAAAAGAACCATTAAACAACCATTACAGACCATTAAAAAGCCGTTATATTATATGTAACTATATAGGGTATGTATAATATATAGGGTATATATATATACCCTATATGGTCTGTATATAAATATTCCAAAATATACAGTATTTGAAAGCCGTGATGAACAATACAAGCACAGCTGGAGGTTAAAAATCAGGGAGCAATGCTAGGACACTGGAGCAATGCTGGGACACTGGAGCAAGGCTAGGACACTGGAGCAATGTTAGGACACTGGAGCAATGTTAGGACACTGGAGCAATGCTGGGACACTGGAGCAATGCTAGGATACTGGAGCAATGTTAGGACACTGGAGCAATGCTAGGACACTGGGGCAATGCTGGGACACTGTAGCAATGCTAGGACACTGGAGCATGTCATCTTGACAGTCCTGAGTGGAGTAAAGCAGAGAAATCAGGTCAGCAGAATCAGCAGAATGACTCAGTTAAGAAAAAAAGGAAGTCCAAGTGATGACCACTGGAGGAGAATAATCATCGTCTGCACATACCCATGTGTCACACACACACACACACACACACACACACACACACTTCATTGTACACTTGGAGTGAATTTGCAGACTCTTTTACAGTACAGATGAAATCATACAAATATAACCTGTTTCTCATAGCAAACGAGTGTGAGTATGTGCGTGTGTGTGTGTGTGTGTGTGTGTGTGTGTGTGTGGATGGAAGAGTGTCTGCACATGTGATAAGAGGCAGCAGAGTTTTAGCTCACTCTCCTGTTTAAACTTGGCATGAGTGGGCAGCTTCTTACACAGCATAGATTCAAATAACTAATCTCACTCCAACAGGCCTTCAAGCAAAGCAGTACTAGCAGCGTACAGCGCAAAAAGGGGCAAGGCAGCTGGCGGCTGTATCGAATTCCGTGCCTTTAAAAATGATAAAGAAAAGGACATTTAAAATGATACTCAGTTGTTACATGAAACATTAAAAATGACATATCACCAATGAAACAGCCTTGATGTTAAGTGTTAACTTTCCACATCCAAACATTATCTCTCTGTATATACATTCATATAATTGTATATTATAGTTTGTATGTTATTTCATTTTACATCAATGTAGGTCCTGGATATGTGATTCACAAAGGCACACATGGTACACACACAAACTACAGTCCTGTGGATGGATATTTTGTGTAGATAAAAAGGATGTGGGACACAAGGGCAGTTTGCTCTGCAGGAAACATATGTTAACAGCTGACATGAGGGTGGGCAGGGAAACACCCCCACAGCCATCCACACACACACACACATACATACATAAAACACACACAGACACACGCACAAAAAACCACAAGCATAAAACACAGTAGAATGATTAACTATAAACCATTATTAACTATAAAGCATTTTTGCTGAAATCACCTGGTTGCTAGGCTACCTCACACCTTTTGCTTCTCTTCTTCCTCTTAATCTTTCTAACAGACTTACAGACAGAAAAAAGTGACCATGAAGCCATGAAACACTTCATGCACACATTTCCTGCTCAAAAATTTAATTATAAAATCATAAGCTATGGATGTCTCACAATAATGCATGTGTGTGTATCTGTGTGTACTCCTTACTGGGGCCCCAGAAGCAAAACAGTGACTTCATTGTACACCAAGTGAAAAGGGGAGAGAGATAAAAAGGAAGCATCAACTCCAGTGAACAGTGATGAATGTGTAGAAACATGTAAGGGAGGGCAGCTGACTCATCTGGCAAATAAAGGAGCCACACACACAAGAAACACTGCTGTGCCCCACTTTGAAGGACACAATTATTTCTACAATGAAAAAATGCTAACTGTGTACCTGTGTACTAAATACACACGTGCATTCAACATAAGTGAATTAAATTATACATAAAAAATATTTTTTCTTTTTGAATTCTCTGTCTTGAGGAACTTGTTTTGGGCACTGGCATTTGATCTTCAGTTTGGGAGGTACCAGTTTGAGTGGCTGAGTGATCTCAGAGGTAAGGCTTTTGGTCACAGTATCTTTCCTGGGCTTTCTAAACACAACCAGCAGTAAGCGGTCAAGCAGAGTGACAATGTACTGGGAATGTGCATTAAAAGAGAAGGACTAAACCCCTGCATGCACTCTATGTTCTTTCAACCACTCACTCACACAGGAGTGAGTCTGTTGACACCAGACAAAGGCAGGGGGTTAGTACATGCCATAAATGTGCTGACAAAGACAAGCAAAGGCACTTTTATAACACAGTAATACACACATATGAAGGCATTTGTACACCTCAAGCTTGCCAACAGTGTGAAGATAACAATGACTAGTGTCTAGAAAAACTTCCAAAGGCAGGCCAACCGCCACACCTCACAATGGCACTGCTTACTCTACGAAGCTTGTCTTTGGAGGCCTGTAATCTGAGATGGTCCTTGTTTGTATAATTTTGCCCTCATCAGTGTTGGACCCATGAATGTTGTGCAAAGTGGTGAAGAGACATTAATGTGGAAAACATGCCTTCGCACAGCTGTCCAGATAACAGGATGATGTCTCTTTCTTGTGATATCAAGCACCACACATGCTCGAGTTTTGATGCTAAACTGTTGTTACTAAAAGTGCGTGTAAAGTGCTATTTTAAAGATTCAGTATAAAATCCAGAGATCAGAAAAAACAATGTGCTAAACAAGACAGCGAGGGATGGAGAGAGAGAGAGAGAGAGAGAGAGAGAGAGAGAGAGAGGGAGGATATTAGGCACGCAGAGAATCCCTGAGACAGCTAGTATATAAAATACAATTACAACGAACTGCTCAAAATAACTTGATCAAAGTCTATTTGAAAAATAGCATCTTCAGTTATTTTAAAACGTACGGCTTCCCATATTCCCATATCTATTTATCCCTACCTCCATCATCATCTGGCTGAAATTGTAACCGATCGGCTAGTAGCGGAGCAGATGACTCATGAGATTTTCTCCTCCGGGTTATTATTACAGAATGCAGTTTTACAGAACGTTTACAGTGTTCACTACAAGAACCACTGTTATATTTATTAGCTGCTTGCACACTCTTGTAAACTAACGTTTTAGCAACTTTGCAGCAACGGATGCCGTGCGCTCCGGTATAAGTAGCTTTACGCTGTCAAATCACAATCCCAGGCAACATATTTCATAAAACCCTTGCAAATTATAAAATTGGTTAATCTAAAGTTAAATATATACATATATATTAAATATATATACTAAAGTTAAATATATATACTTGCTAATTGTCTGAAGCGCATGTTAAATGAACTCAAATAAGTAAGGTTAAGGTTCGTTGGGAACCTAAACTGTGTGGACTCCTTACCTTCCAGCGTCTTTTGAGTCTTTCCACGGAAAACAGATGAAATTCCACAGGTACGCTCTCGCAGAACTTCTTCCTATCTCTGAGTTCTGACAACGTACCTCAGATTATTTATCTGACCCTCTGTTCTGGTCGGAAAGGGAGGTCTCAAATAGCGTACAGCGAGCACTCCCGGTGATGGTACGTCCTGGGCGGAGTTGGGGATTGTCCCGGGGGCCTCTTGGTTTGTGTCAGGTTTCCTGATGTAGGCATGGAATCAAACGTTTTTGCTCATGAACGTGATGTTATATCGTACTACGGTTTTTAAGGTTTTTACAATACCTGAATTATATTAATAAATAACATGTAGATATTAATTTATGGCTTCCCTACCTCAGTGTTAACTGTTACGTTTCTTTTATCCAAGTTAAAATGCCATCATATTTGTTATTGTTTGTTTTTGATCTGTTAGATGCACTGAATCTGTTAGATCTGAATAGGAAAACGATGTAGAACTGCTCCTGAATCACACAGCTTTTGAAAAGCAGAAAAAGAAAAGAAAAGTTTGTTTTGGGTTTCTTTGTTGCATGAGGCTTTAAATCCCCAGTGCACTTAGTGACTGTGTTGGGGGAAGGGTGTTTAGGGTGAAGATGGGTGTGGAGGGTGTTTAGGGTGAGTATGGATGTGGTGGGTGTTTAGGGTGAGTATG